>PVJA010000422.1:0-174965 GCA_004027025.1 Myocastor coypus
GTTTTGAGACATCTATATATAATCTAAATAACAATCCTTTGTCAGATATGTGGTTTCCAAGGGAATATTTTCTTCAGTTTATTGCTGGACTTCCTTATTTTTTGGATATATTTGTATGAACCTTAGCCAATTTTTCAAATGTCAATAACTATAGTTATGTAACAGGTATGGAGACCATGTAACTGGGTGCTTTCCACTCTATTCATTTTTTTTCCTGTTTTGTCTAGACTGCTTTGCCTTTTGATATGAATTTTGAAATTAACTTTTCTATATTGACAAACCCCTCTGAGATTTTTCAGAGTTATTTTATATTTACATAGTTTGGGTGAAATCCACATTTAATCTATAAAAGTAGTATGTGCCTCCACTTATTTAGATCATTTGTGTATATCTTCTATCAGTGATCTGTGATTTTGGGATACTAGCCCAGCATATATCTTCCTAGACACATGTATAATTATTTGTAATATTTCTTGTTACTCTTTTGATATCTGAAATGTCTATAGTGATCTCACTTATTCATTTATGATGTTAGCAATTTGTGACTTGTTATTTTTCTATCAGTTTTACTGGTCAAGTTTCAGTTTCATTTAGGTTTTTAAAAGAACACACTGTCATTGTTTTTCCTCTATTGGCTTTTTGTTCTTCGTGTCATTGATTTATGTTCTTACTGTTATTTTCTATATTTTTTCTTTGAGTTTACATTGCTCACTTTTTTATATTCTAGAGGCACAACTTAGTTGTTACAGATTTTTTTACTTTTCTAATATATGTACTTAGTGTTAAATATTTCCCTCTCAACACTGTCAGGTACCCGATATTTTGATACATTTTGGTTTTAATTTAGTTTAATGTAGATTTAGAATTTTACCTTGAGGTTTCCTCATTGACCCCAGGTTGTTTAAAGTGTATTTACAGGGGCTGGGGAGATAGCTCTATGGAACAAGTATCTGCCTGGCAAGTGCAAGGTCATGAGTTTGAACTCCCAATGTTTGGAGATTTTCCTGTTATACTTCTGGTATTGATTCTCTATTTGATTCCATGTAAGTTAGAGAACACATTGTGTATGATTTCAGGGCCTGAATATTTGTTGAAATTTGTTTCATGTTCCTAAATGTGAAATAACGTGGATCATGCTCTACTTATACCTGAAAATAATATGTACTTGAAGTACTGTGCATGTGTTTAGTAAATCACATTGAGGGGCTGGGGAGATAGCTCCGAGGCACAAGTGCCTGCTGGGCAAGTGCAAGGTCGTGAGTTTGAACCCTGGTCCCACAAAAAAAAAAAAAAATCACATTGATAGGTGTTAAGTCCTTTTAATATCTTTCTTGATTTTCTGGTCAACTGTACTATTAATGAAAGCATATTAAATCCTCAGTGTAATTGTGAATTTGGCTATTTTTTTCCTTTCACTTTGACTAATTTTATTTCATACATTCTGAGCTTTGTTATTTGGCACATGTATATTTAGGAATGATAAGTCTTTTTGGTGTGTTGGCTCATTTATTGTTATGTAATCTCCTTTGCTCTGACAGCTTTGTTTGCACAGGAGTCTACTTTGTCTGATCTTACCATAGATATTGACTTTTCTTTCAGTTGATATGTTCATGATATCACTTTTTTCCTTCCTTATACCTTTCACCTCTCTATATCATTACTGTTTTTTGTTTTTTGTTTTTTGTTTTTTCTGGAACCCAGGGTTGAACTCAAGCCCTTGCACTTGCCAGGCAAATGCTTATTCTACTAATCTATCTCCCCAGTCCCTGTATCATTAGATATTATTTGAATCTTTGTAGAGAAAATATAATTGTATCATATTTTTTTCATCCATTCTGTCAAATTATGTCCTTTTATACCTTCTTCTCTTTTCTGTTGTGTATATAGATTAATATGTTTTGTCTTAATAGGTCCATACATGCACATAACATACTTTCATCATTTTGACCTCACATTAGAACCTTTGCTGGCCATACCCTTGCTAGCTCCACATTTCAGGGGATTCTGATGCGAGTAGTACATTCTGCCCACATCCATCCTCCCTATTACCTATGCTTACATCCTTCCCCCTCTCTATTATAATCATAACATTTACATTTACTGTAAATATGCACACTGTATATGTGTCTTAAATCTGTTATTCTATGTTTTGTGTCCCGATTTTTGTTTCTCTAGAGTTTTTCTACCATCCTTTCAGTTACTTTAGTATTTTTAGAATACTTAGTTTTATATCTGTATAACTGCTTTAAGTGCATTACTTTGTGTAGTCTTATAAAAGTGATCACTCTAAGTATTATGTGATATGCACATAATTTATCACTGTCCACTGCTGTCAGCATTGGGTAAATTTGACTGAAGTACAAAAATCTCACATTCCTTTATATCCTTAATTTGTAATATAATTGCCCTAAACAGTTCCTTTGTATACATTTAAAATCATATCAGAGTGCTATGGTTTTCATTTCAACTGTCAAACAATTTAGAAAGCTTAAAGGGCGAGGTCCATTGCAGTCATCCATATTTGCATTTGCCATGCTCATTTTTTACTTGCTATGTCATTCAAATCGAGTAAATCCTATTGCTCTCTTTCCACACTTACAAGTTCATCATTTTGGATCCTCCAACACTTTTTGTTGTTCTTTTGAGAATTTCTGTTACCCAATTTTTGAGGTAAGGTTGAATTTGTGGGAGACAAAATATATTGTTTTTCCAAAAATATTTTGTTTTCTCCTCCATTCCGTTATCAGGTATGATACATATGTATTAGATTCAATGTCCAGCTGCAAGGTCCAGGGCGGAAGATTGCAAAATGCCATCTATTCACTGAAAAACCAGTGAATCTAAAAATCAAAATCAGAAATTTAAGCCCTGAAGCTCACTGCAGATTCTGGTGCAAATCTTTCTCTGAGGGTCTGCAGTGAAACCCCGAAGAGTTTGTCCTGGAAACCTTAAGAAAATGGAGAGAAGTGGCAAATGATGGTGAAGGTAGAGAGCCTCTGAAGAAGCAAAAGGTGTTGACTGGTGCCACCCACATCCAGAGAGTCTTTCCTCTTAAGTACATCAATCAACCAGACACACCCAGAATAGTATTAAACTAATTAATCTGCCAGGTATTTCTTCTTCAAGTTGATATCATGACTATCACAGTTCCTAAAGGATATTTTCCTTGGATATGCATTCTTGCTTCAATACTTTGAAAGTATTATATCACTTTCTTCTGGTCTTCATGTTTTGGGTTTGTTTTTTGTTTGTTTGTTTGTTTTTGTCCTTTTGAGACAGGGTCTCGCTATGCAATTCATACTGGCATTGAGCTCATTTTTGTAGCCCAGGCTGGTCTCGAACTTGCACCGATTCTTCTGCTTCAGTCTCCCGAGTGTTGGGGTTATAGGTGTGCACCACCACGCCTGGCTCAAGTCTTCATTTTTCTGATAACAAATTCACTTTCTTAGAAGTTGGGTTCCTCCTCTAGGTAAGGTGTCATTTCTCTCCTGTTCATAAGATGTTAGCCTTTAGTTTTCATAAACTTCCCTGATGCATCCTTCAGTGTATTTCATTACATTTGTCTGTTTCTTTTAAGCATAGAATTGAGGTTCCTCAGTTTCCCCAACCTTTATATTTATGTCCTTCTGTCAAATTTGGAACTTTTCAGGCATTATTTTTAAGCACATTTTCAGCCTGATATTCCCTCTTCTCCTGCTTGGCCTGCCAGACATGAGTTTCAGATCTATCATTATAGTATCACCACTGTAACAAATCAGTATGCACTTGGTGTCTTACAGCACACATTTTACTCTCATGTTTTTCAAGGTCAAAAGTCAGAAATAACTCTCACTGGGCTAAAAATCAAGGTTTTAGCGCTGCTACTTCCCATAGCTTCTGGAGGTCACCTGTATTCTTTGATTTCTAATAGCTGTCTTGAATACCCCAGTGTCCTACTTCTGTCATCACATTTACCTCCTTTTCTGTAGTCAATCCTCCCTGTCATCTTTTTGAGGACATGATGATCAAGTCTACTGCCCATCTGGATAATCCAAGACAATCTACCAATTCTGATTTAATCACATGACAAAATTCCTTTTTTTCATACCAAATAAATTATTGGTTTTTTGGAATGAGAGCAAATCCTCTGGATGTTTTTTATTCTACCTGCCATACATAGGTTTTTGAGGTGCTCTTCTTTCTTTTTTCCTCTCCAGCATGTTTTCTTTCTGTTGTTCAAATTGGGTAAAACCCACTGCCCCATCTGCCAACTCACAAATTCTTGCCATTTCTATTCTGTGACTGAGCCCCTGCACTCTGAATTTTGTTTCTGATACCGTCTTTTTTTCAGTTCTAAAATTTCCTCTTAGCTCTTCTTTTAGTGTTTCTTAGCTGATACTTTCTATGTTGACATAATTGTTCATTGAAGTATTTTATTATAACTGCTTGGAGACTTTATCAGATAATGCAAACATCTGTCACCGCATTGTTGGCCTCTTTTGGTTATTTCTTCAGTTTTATTCGTGGTTCTTGGTAGGATGAATGATTTTTTTAATTAATACCTGGCCATTTTCTTATAATTGTAGAAGACTCTAGATCTCACGTATGCATTCTCATTTAGCTGACTCCCACTGATGTCATCAGTGGGACAGTATGAGTGGTACCACTTTATTATGGCCAGTGGGGTTGATGGCCAGGCTCTTCAGCTGGTCCTTCTTGATTCTTTATGAGCTCTACATTACTTTAAAGTCAGCTGAAAATCCGGATTCTTGCTGGAGTTTCACTGATGCTCCCCTAGCCTGAAAGGGTGGGAGGAACTCCTTTCTGTTCCTCGTATGGTTCCCACTGACACTCTGGGGACACACAAGATTGATGCTGACTTCCTTCTTACTGTTGGTCTTCCATGGCAGTCCCAACTCTACAGGAGGCATCCTGTAATACTGTGCCAGCTGAGATAAGGAGGGAAGCCTTGGTATGGCCAGATGTATTGAAAGTGCAAGATCTCCATCCAGTCTTCACCGATAGCATAGAAGGGGGGGTAGACATCTTTACTTTCACCTGATGGGTCTGAAAACAGCAGTTCTCAAGCTGACCTTCTGTGACAGCACTGTGGAATGGGTGGAATGGGGTTAGGGCACCTTGCTACAACCTGGCAGGCAACAAGTCTAGGCTTTCTGTAAACCCTATGCTGACCTGAATGTAGTGGAGGACCATTCTTTTCTGTTTTGTATGGCTATCTTAGAGAAGCACTAATTGCCTAAATATTATGGGTTTGCTTTGGTCTTAGGTATTTTCTTATTGCCGAGACAAAATATCCAATGCTTATAAGTTAAAGAAGAAAAGGATTATATAAGTTCACAGTTTGTAGAGATTTCAGAAGAGAGCTGGCTGCCTCCAAGGCAGGGTGACATGGCCGGGGGCACCGCAGAGGAAAAGCAGTTCATAGGGTGGCATGCAGGACACAGCATGACTTCTTTCTTCTCTCCCCTTTGATCCCATCCAGGCAAGCTTATTGTTGGTGCCATCTCCACCCGGTGTGTGTCTTATATCTTTAATAAATCCTAGACCCAGAACAGTGCTAAACCAATCAGCGACTAATCCAGCGTCACACATTCATGATTTAGTATCACGTGGCCAC
Source organism: Myocastor coypus (assembly GCA_004027025.1). NCBI lineage: Eukaryota > Metazoa > Chordata > Mammalia > Rodentia > Myocastoridae > Myocastor > Myocastor coypus. The sequence goes on from PVJA010000422.1 coordinate 5,618, forward strand.
AATCCAGTCACTCCACAAAAGCTTTATCTATGAGCACAGGAGGCTTTAGGGATACATCTACATATAAGGCATAGCAGTGTTGTTTCATTTTAATGTTGACCCTTTCCTCATTCTTAGGCTGGAAAGTGAAGGTCTTTGTTGACTCCTTTTGAAAACCTGTGCCTGCCAGCACTTCTCTTTCTTGTGTTTCTAGTTCCAAGCCTGAGATCTACAAAGCAACACAAAAGTTTGTAAGACTTAGAACTCAGTCATCTCTTCAGACCTGAGACCCCTACCTAATTTTGCTTCTTTCTAACTTTCAGATATTTTGTGGGTCTAAAAAGTCGAGGGTTTTAGGGCTGTCCAGATAGATTAGGGGATTAAAGCACCTGCTTAGGTAGGCACAAGAACAGGGTTACATCTCCTGTACAGTGCTGGGCCCACCCCTGGGGTGCTCTGAACTGGGGACTGAGACTGGTGACATGCATGTGTAATCCCAGAGCTTGAGAGGCTGAAAACAGAGGGATCACTGTGAGTCCTATCTGTATAGTGAGACCCTGTAGACCCTGTACTCATTATGTAAAAATAAAAAAGCTCAGGCTTCTGAGTAGTACTTAGTTGGTGGAATAAAGAGAAATCACTTTACTCCAGAAGTGCAATTCATATGTTTTCTCAAGTGTAAACTGAAAAAACTATCACTCCACATTGATCCTGTTAGGATTAATCTCAGAGGGTCACTGCTGATCTGTTTTCAAATAATCAACGCTTTAAAGGTCACTGAGATGAGTGAGTCTTTGAATAGTGATACAGATGGGCTCACAGAGCAGGTCGTAAGTCATTTGAAGGTAAAATCAGTCCCAAAATCAGTGCACTGTCCCTTCCTGGAAAGGCAGAGCTCCAACCATTAGTGAGTTGCAGATTTCTAGCTATCTCATAGAACAACTTTTTTGGCAGCTTGCAGGGACCATACTGTCATAGCTTTTGCAGGTGTGTAAGAGATCAGCGTTGTCGGGCACATCATCCACCTGCAGTGCAGCACTGAAGAGCAAGAGTGTGGGGAAGTGTTTCTGAGACAGGACGAAAGCGGTGGGCATGGAACTCATGCTTAAACTCTGAGAAACATCTAGCAACAAACATTCTTGTTATATAGTTTATGTAAAAGCATACAGTAAATACAAATACATCAATTTGCCATGCTGTTTGGTCCCTACATGCTGGACTAAAAACAAGAGCTGGAGTGAAGAAGTTTCTGCTTCCTTTGCATTCTGAGAAGCGATGTTGACAGGAGGGAGATCACAAATGTGGTACAGAAAGTACATTCTTGGAAGAGACACATCCAGTTTTTGACATCGTCGAGTGATGTCCGCATCATAGAGTGAGAGCCCTGGAGCTCTCACCTTCCTAGAGCAATGGTTTTCACAGGGCTCTCAGTCAAGCAGTATTGCAGAATTAGAACCCTGAGAACACAGATTTAAAGTCAAGATCTTGGAGAGTGGATTCTAGAGCAGGTCATCAGCCCAAGCTCCACGGACTCTCTGGAGGCCCAATCAGTCCCTCAAGCAGTAGGACTAGTCACCAGCCTCCAGGGAATGCTGATGTTCACCAAAGCTGCAAATCACTGTACCAGAATAATTCCTCCAAGCAGTGCAAAAGACACTAAATTTATTTTAAGTTTCTTGGAAATTTTTTCTCTTTATTTAATAGTTTGGTGGCATTAATGACAAACGCTTTTTCGGATAAACATACTACAGAAATTAAAAATGACTGACCTAAAACTATCTCCTTGGTTAAGTATACATAAACCCTTTGTACAATTATTTTCTGGCTTTAAACCAAATCTACTGTATGTCGGATGGTATAATTAACTCTGAATGTGAGCCGACTTTTTCTCCTCCTAGTTGCCAAGTCTGTGAGTTTCCGAGCTGTTTTTACATCCTGTACATACTTAGGGTTCTTGTATGTACTTAAGGGTAAGCATGGCAGCTTCTGTGCATCATTTGACGAAGACGCTGTTTAGAAGATCTTGTCACACAATATTGCTAGAGACAGATGCATATGCAGATGTCCAAGCTCATCACCGTCATTGCCACATCAGCTCCACCGTGGGGGATTCACTGTCTCCCGCACAAGGGCACATTTCTCCGGGGTCAGTGAGATGAAAGGAAAGCTTACGTGCTGTAAGCCTGTCCCGCAACAAACTGTGTCTCTCCATAAAGCTTCTTATAGTTAGGGTACAACTCCAAACCCCAGAATTAGGTACTACAAAATTTCCAAGAAGTAGAAAGTTAAAAGTTTTACTAATTATTGCAATGAAATATAGATATGAAAATTTGAGAAGTACTCTGTAACTCTTGTCCCTTAATGTGGTTTTAGTTTTATTTTCAGGATATTTTACATAATTTATGCTGCCAACTAGCAAATCAGTAAACCTAGAGGACATCATAGACATACATTCACTTGGCAACTATCCTTCCCGATAAGAAACATTTTAATTCTTCCAATGTGAAATCATGTTCTACTATGCATAATTTAAAGTGAGGGGTTTTTTTATTTTCTGTAAATCCTATATTTTAGTTCCACATACCCAATATGCCATCCACCACTTAAGAAGTGGCGTGCTTTTGAATAAAATAGGGAAATACTTTGTGAGTCACATTTCCTTTTCACTTATGATTAAATACATTCTTGGCTCATACAAGTGTTATTCTCCTACCTTTTCACTATTCTGCACCACCATTTGTCTCATGTTTGTCCTGTTATTTCTAGACTTTTTGTTTCATTTTTTTAAGTGTGTGTGTATAGGTAAATCTTTGAGTGCATTCATCTGATCATAATTCACACGTACTCTTTCTTTGGCTTGTGCATTTAAATGGTTGGGCCTCTGCAATATTTTGAAGACTAGATTTTTAAAAAGTCATCATATAATATTTTTTAATAACACCATTGGGGCGAGTGGAGCAGCCATTCCTTTAAGTACAGATCTTCCAATGGTGCAGCAGCTGTGTTCTCATACACAGGCATCCTTTCTCGAATAAAGGCTCCATCCCTGGCAATGCTAATCAGATGTCTTCCTTCTTAAAGTAATTACTTTTTTGCATTTTAAAAATGTGGCAATTAAGTCCCCACACAATGCTTAGGTAAGGCTTTGGTATGAGAAAAAAAATAGACTTTACACCACAGATGCACAGGAAAAAGGGGAGATCCGCACAGGTAGAAGGTGCTCTCTGAATCTTCTGCGGATAGTGGGCCAGAGTTTCCCCTCCAGTGTCAGCTTCTATTTATAAACACAAAAAAGTCAGGTGGTTCATTTTCCCACGAGCAGATGAATCCTGTCCCTTTCTTTTCAGCACTGGAAAAGTAAAGTTTAGAGGAGGATGCATGCAAAAATAATACTTTCTGTTACAGTTGCTAAACACCTTTTAGGACATGGTATATAAGTCAGAATGATTTTGAAATTTAATTACATATGAATCGGATTTCCACAACAGAAAAAATATTTGAAAGCATCTGGCTATTCGTTTTAGCTTTTTGTGTCACTACAGAACTTAAATTATCTTTGCTCTGCTTTTTTTTTTTTTTTTTTTTTTTTTTTTTTTTTTTTTTTTTTTTTTTTTTTTTTTTTTTTTTTTTTTTTTTTTTTTTTTTTTTTTTTTTTTTTTTTTTTTTTTTTTTTTTTTTTTTTTTTGGTTCATTTCTGTTTTGTTTCAATTAACGTTGTTCTTGTTTTCTGCCTTCTGTTCTGGAAGCATATGATGCAACAGCTAGAAAATACAGGCTTTCTAAACACATCCAATGTTTACATTTAGCATAGATATGAGATACTGCTTTGTATTTTTAGCTTGTGCCCTGGCATACAAAGGAAGGAAGGCAACTAAAATGAACCAAGGTAGGGGTATGTTAGTGCCAATTTTCCACGGATCAGTTAAAAGGCAAAACCACCCAACTTAACCCAGTCATAACATAGTAACAGAAAAAACTAGTCTTGTCATTTGACACAGGTGTGTGTAACCCTGCCTCATGCGTTTCCCCTGACTCTTGATATCAGCACACTAAGAACCACGCTTCCAAAATATGAACCTCTTGGGGACATATTGAAACCATAGCGATCTTGTTTCTCTTTGGTCTGAGCTGGGAATATTTTTTTTGTCTTTTTGAGACAGGGTCTCACTATGCGGCTGTGGCTGGCCTTAAGCTCACTTTTGTAGCCCAGGCTGGTCTCGAACTCGCACCAATCCTCCCGCCTCAGCCTCCCAAGTGCTGGGATTACAGGCGTGAGCCAGTGATCTGGGAATTGAAAGCAGGGCCTCAGGCATGCTAAATAAACAGATGCTCTCCACCCACGAGGACTCATCCTCTGTCTCTGCCCACCTCCTGTGGGTTTTCATGGCCCTGTTCTGTTTTTCTCTTAGCTTTCCCCCATCAGAACCTCCAGCCAGCATCTACCTGAGTTAGTCATGAAAGGAGACTCATTATTGGCATTGCACATGTAGAAATGTTTCCATGCCTCCCTTCATATTTCTCCATACTCTTGCCAAGTCTATGACAGACTGTATTTTTCAAATTTTGCCTCTTCCATGTTCTAGCAGACATTCCCTATATTCTGTATGGGAACTAGTCTTGGCATAGAACGTACTAGCCAAACTCTGTGTGCGCTTTTCTATCTCCATGTGCTATGATACTAGCATTTTCCAGTAGTGTTTGCCAAGATATTTCAAAAGCTATGGGTATCATCTGTGCTATTTGCTAAGTGCACAGGTATTTGACCCATATTTGGCTTATTTGGCTAACTCAAAATTTCCCTTCCCTAGTGCAGGATTTTAGGATGAACTCTACGGACAGAGATTCGCCCACATCTACACTTCATAATCCAAGGTAGCTTTTAAGAACTCAGAATTTGTGAATCTCAGCCCCAAGTTTGCCATTTGAACACCCTGGTATGTTTGAAATCAATAACAAGAAATACACTGTACAAGTTGAAAGGTAAGAACAGAAGCCAGGGTTGACAGAGAAGAATTTAGCTCATGGAACTCATGAAAATCCAGTGATTGATCTTCATTTCTAAATTCAGTAACTAGATGCCTCTCTCAAGGTCAAAGTCATATTCACCAAGGGTATGAGGACTGAGCTGGGGGAATGCCAACTTTGTCACAGATAGAGCGATCGCTGTCCTGAGGACCAGCCTCACTAAGGCGTTCTCACCCTATAGGCTGGTATGCATGGGGAGAAAAGCTGTCTCCAGGTTTCTCTTCCAACCTGGCATCAGGATGCTGAAAGTAAAATAAAAACAATGGCTATATAATAAAGTCTTGAAGTGTGTCAAGGACTGTCCTATGCATTTCACCTATCTTATTTTACTTAATCCCTCCAGTAGTAATCTTTGGAGTAGTACCGTTAGCTCCAATTTCTAGTTTAAAAGGAACTTACACCACTTTTTCAGTCTGAAGAAGCTATTGGGAAGTAGAACTGAAGCCCTTAACTCTGTAACTAAAGTATTTTTATTAACATTTTTATTGTTTAACTTTAATAATGGTTATATTACATATTTTCATCATCAGATCAGTTTAGATCAATAGATATAGGTATGCAAGATTGATCAAACAACTAAACGTTGACACATTCAATCAACATTACTTTTTTTTTCTTTTCCCTTTCTTTTTTTAAAAGTTGACATATTGCATATTGTCCTCACAACAGTTCTACAGAGTACAGTGTGTGGGCATGACCCACCTCCCTATTGATGTGTAACTAAAGTATTAAAGGAGGAAGAAACTACTAAATAATCAGACAGCTGCCCAGATCTTGCCCTTAAGTGAGCAGTCCATACAGGGAAAGGTAGGTTCTAGTTGATGAAGAAGAAAGGAATGTGTACACCCGTATTCATGTGAAGAGGACTGCTTTCAAGCCATGCAGAATCAGCATAAGCAACCTTGGGTAGATGGAGAGCAATGGTATGGTCAGAACCTTGCAGTTTATTTAACTGACATGTCCATAGTTGTGATTAAGTGAAAGATCTACACAATCAAGTTCTGCTCTCAAATTTTCTTTTCAAAAAGTATATATCATACCTCCATGGAAATAGCTAGTTGCAAAATTACAAGTAATAATGGAAACATCTCTAATAATTACAGAAAAGTTATCAATATCACTCTCCTAAGTTTCCTCTTTTTTTTTTAACTTTTTTTTTTTAATTTTAATTTTATGTACTATTATTTTTTTCTTGTTTCAGAACCCTTGTTTGCTTATTCACTCATTTTCATGGCCGGCTCAGCCCGCCCTGAGGGTAGGGCTAGCGCAGCATGTGGTGCCGGGGATCGAACTGCGGTCCCTGAAGCCACCCAAGCTTCCCCAAGCAGGCGCTCTAGACCACTGAGCCATCCCGCCAGGCCCCTAAGTTTCCTCTTAAGATCACCGTATCTCACAAAAAAATTGAATGAAACCAGCTTGAAACTCAACTTGCTCTAACTCGGGCATATTTCCTATTGGGGAACAGATGTGACTCTTTCAGTTTCCCTGTGTCTGTGCTCAAAGCATCTGCATCTGTCGAGTTCCTAAGCATCACTTTGCATCTTGTTTCTGCAGCACCATGCCAACTTAGACAGTTCTGAATCCTGACCTTTATTCCTCTACTCCTAAAGCAGAGCCAAGTCCAGGCTGAGTGTCTTTTAGTCTTTGCTATAGGTGTGGGGCAACAGAGTTGAGTTGTAGAATAGGAACATTAGCGACCTCTAGAGTTTTGGCAACTAAAACTTCACTGACTTCATTGATTGCTCCTGAAATTATCACAGCTGATCTTTTAAACGGATGCTTCAGTGCTTTGTGATGGGAGGAATGAGGCTATTTGTAACTGTACAGATTCATTTTGGTGCCACAGGTAAACACTAGTAAATCACATTTCTGGCTTTCTGCTTTCTTCTGCTGGTCTACTAGGAAATGTCTATCTGATTTTTAGCTACTATTGAAATGTAGTCTTTACTATCTAACAGGGAAGTAAATGGCCTTCTTGTCTATGAGACAAGTGACTGCAAATAGTTCTGGAAAGCCCTCTGCAAGTACAAATGTTCTGCCCTCCTCTCCCCAGTGAAGCAGCAGATCGATGTGCAGCTGCAATATGCAGTCCTGGGACTATTATTCTGGGGTTCCTTTCAGTTAGAGGTACCTTAACTCCACAACGATGGTGGCGTCATTACTCACTCAAAGCTAGCACATCATCTGCTAAGAGTAGAAAACTTCAGAGCCATAGGCGTGGAAAACACGGCATATCCTTCAGTGGATGTCTTTGAAAACCAAAACTAACTGAAAAATCATCTTTTCTATCATAAAAAGTACCTGTTCCCAGTGCCTAAGTAAGAATTGTTTGCAGATCATAAGTTATGGTTTATCAGATATTACATGTTTGATGGAAAAATAAAAAATTTCTGCTATGATGAAAATTACTCATGGCATTATGAAACCAATACTGGTTTCACATAAAATCTGACCACTGCTGTAATCAAAATGGCTTATAGTAAATGAAGCTTACAGCTTGAATCTAATGGTGCATGGACAATTTCAGTGGCTGCTTAGGATTAGTGGTTAATGTAATCGTAGCAGTATTTTGGATTGTCATGCATTTTCATAAGCATATCTTTCATAGCTCAGTTTATTTTGGAGAAATAAGCTCTTACCTCTCAAAACTGGCGAGGCACACATTTGTGGTACCTGCATCTATTACACCAGTCTCCGTGTCCATGAAAAGGAAACACTGACTGAGACTGATGCAAATCTACAAGAGAAGTACATGGCTTAAAAATAAATGCATGCTAACACAACACCAAAGTGTTATAATAATCATTATCATACATACTCACCTTTAGTTATACACCAGGAAAGAAATATGGAAGATCTCAAATGCCAAAGGTATGTTTTACTGGTAGTATCATTTTCCTTAGCGGTACTTGAACTGTTCCATTAGCCTGGCCAGATGCTGAGCTGACAATTGAAAGATTTGCTCTAAGTTCTCATTAGAAAAACCACCATTCTAGTGCAAGGTGACATCCAGCTGCTAAGGTGACCTACAGTGAGACTGGAAAGATGAAGCTGTCCATATATCAACGTTGACAGGAAAGCTGGACTACACCGCGCAAATGAAGACCAGGACATATACCACTGTTTTGTCCTCGGGAGACTTACATTCAGTCTCCTGGGAAGATGTCATTAAAAAGAGACACAGTTAGTGAAACAATGTGATATGAAGACAGACAAAATTGTGCTGTATATGAGGTAAGATAAAATGGGGAAATATGCAGATATTCCAAAAGCAGGAATACTATGTGGAACATCTTTTCTACTTTTTTTTTGTTTCAACATCTACATAAATAAATAGGTATTCTAGTTAACTACTGCCTAGAGCCTTAGACCTCTGTCTTGAAAATATAAAGAGAACTTTAGTCTTACAGGGGCACTTTCAAATTCTAAGATTTTGTCCACCACAGTGTTTGTGTTGTGACTTCTGAAAATTGAGATTTCCTCATCTACAGAAAACTGGAAGAATGGACTAGAAAAATAAAATAGAGACCATTATATCAACAGATAACCTAGTGGTCAGAATCCAGTCCACAGGAGATACTTATGAACTCTGGAATTTACTCTCTGTTCTCAGTACTTGATAAGGATTTTAATTTTTAAAGCAATACTCTATAATTACATTTGTGCTAAATACTTACCAACATAGTAAGATAGGGTTTTTGACCCAGGGAACAGTTGTTCAGGGATTTAGCCTGCATGAGGACCCCTGGAGAAATTTGGGAAGCATAGAACACTAGGCCTCATTCCAAGTTCCTGAATCAGTGGATCTAGGGTGGGAAACAGGTGTATGTATTTCTAACAAGCTAACAGATGATCCTGACACTGTGGATCCAGAGACCACATCTTGAGAGCCATTAAGTGTGTCCAAAGGAATGTATCTTAGTCTGCTAAGACTGCTATAACAAAATACCATAAGCTTTTTGGCTGATAAAAGCAGAAATTTATTTCTCACAGTTGGAAATCCAATATCACGACAGAGTTGGTGTCTGGAGTGGCTTACTTTATGGCTCAGAGACACCAAGTCTTTTTTCTCTCAATCCTTAGGTGTTAAAAAGGCTATGAGTGTCTCTCAGATTTTGTTTATCAGACCACTAATTCCATGTGTGAAGAGTCTCCCTCATGAGCAGAACATTTCCCAAAGGCTGAGCTCCTAACACCATCATTTCAGGCATATGAATTTCAACGTATGAGGAAGTGTCCAGGACACACAACTATTCAGACCACAGCAGATTATATGCCTTTGTAACCTGTGAAATTCAGCCTGGGCCTTGACACTGAGCACCCACAGTTGCACGTGTATCAGGGGACATGGACTGATGCGGTATGGGCAGATTAAGCATTGTTGTGTTTGATTCTGCTATCAGGGTAGACTCTCTTTGATGTTTTTTAAAGATTCTTGCTCAAAATATCCCAAAATAGATAGCTCAGCTCACTCTACCTGATTAACTCTGCCACAAACTCTAATCCATTCTAAATGGGATTTTTCCACTTAGGTTTCTAGTAGGCTTGCGGTTTGTTTTCTAGGTGTCAAACTATGAAGAATGGATGCCATTAATCTTTGTTTGGATATTGGTTAGCTAATCTTTGTGGTTTCTGTGTTCTCCAGAAATCTTAATTTCTTCTGCTTCTGCAGGTTTAACTTCCTGAGCAGTTTTTCTAAAAAAAAAAAAAAAGAAAAGCACTATTACAATCTGCAAATGTGCTTAGTTCCTTGAAGAATAGTTCTAAAAATATTTGTACACACATGTATGTGTACAACAGAATTATTCTTTAAAGGAACTTGTTAATTCATGATAATAGTTTTATTTATGAACTCATTCTTGTCTTCAATTCCATTGTACACTGGCCTGCTTACTGTAATAGACTTGCTTCCTATTATATTTTAATAAAAAGTACTAAGTTATGTTTCCAGAATTCCTCAGCAAATGTCACAAAATACCATACAGTTTTGCTGCATCTTGTTTCCAAAGATAATTTTCTTATCACTGAGAAATCAAGCTGTCCTACAGCCACCTGCTACTATACCCAGGGGAAGGCTTGAGCCTTCTAAACCAAACCTTATTCCCTAAATTTGGCTGAGGATCATGATCAGGGTGTGGAATATTAAGTACGAAAACTTCATAGATCCATCTAGCCCCACCTTTTCATCAAAGAGAGAAATTAAGTGGACTGTAACATGTAAGTAACACGCATGTAAGTAACTCTCATCTCCATAACTACTAGGGGACAAGACTTTTTAGCCTTCCTGTCCATCTCTTTCAGTGACCGCGGCTGAAGTTTTAACTGTAGTGGGTCTTCACAGTCCCCACAACTGTCACAGGCAATTTGTCAAAGCAGCTACTACTGCTGAAACTGATCATACTGAAGCTACCTGAAGTTTCTATGGTACTCCTTAATGTCTTCAACTTTTAAAACTTTCTAGATACATTGAAACAATGATAGATTCGCATCCAGTTACAAGAAACTAGACAGATACCCCATGACCTTTAGCCCCATTTACCAATATTGTCACGTGTGAAACAATAGTTAAAACATCATAAGCAGAGAATTGACACAGGTATGATCCACAACACTCAGATTCCATAAGTTTTACATTGTTTTCTCTGTGTGTGCTTGTGTTGTCTATGCAAATTTATCAAGCATTCATTTGTATAAATGCTACTTAAGACATTCAGGGTGGAGGAAACTTCATCAACCCCGGGATAATGCTCTTTTTTTTTTTTGAATGCTGCCCTTTTAAGTCTGGTCCCACTTTCCCTCCACCTCCTCATCATCCCTCCACCATCCCCATCCCTAAGCTTTAACAACTAATAACCTCTCTGTCACTATAATTTTGCTAGTTTCAAATATTATGTAGGTGTAACTGCCCCACTAGTTCAACTTTCTGACATGAAAGTAAAATCAGCATAGTTTCCCCCAAGATCTATCCAAACTATCCCATGAACCTAGATTTTTTTATTATTGAATAATATTCCATGATATAGATGAATCACATTTTGTTGATCCATTCCTCCATTAATAGACATCTGGGTTTTCCCCAGTTTGGGGTCATTATAAATACAGATGCTCTGAATATTTTTTTATTTTTGTTGACACATGCCCAAGAATGCAATTGATGAATGCTTAGTTTTGAAAGAAATTGCACATTTGTTTTCTAGAGTGACTGAGACATTTCACATTCCCATCAATAGTGTATGAAGGATGAAGTTTCTCTGCATCCTTACCAGCAGTTGGCATCCCCCAATTCTAACACTAGTACCCTAAATGTTCTTTGAGGCATAATAGCAGACCTGTCACTTCATGGTGCTCTACCATTCTGGGAAGCAAGCCTTTCCTTGATAAGAATATTCTGATGTAATTAAGAAGTGGGCTTTGTGCGTTTGCTTGGCATAAGGGACAGCCATGATACTTCTCTTCTGCCATAAAAGTCATTTCATGTCTTGGCTTACAAGGGACACTTTCAAAACATGTATTCTAGGCTCAATCCTTGGAGATTCTGAGTCAGTCAACCCAAAGTGGAATCTTCTCCATCTTGATCTTTAGGCTTTCTAGGTGATCCTAAAACATTTGATAGCCACTGTCCTGTCCTACAGCAGAGGACTACTGGAGATGTCTTTGTCATCCCCTGCCATTTCCTTTCTGGATTATTGCTGCTTTGGCATGCATAAGGCCCAGATCTCCCTTCTTGTTCAGAAGAAGAAAACCTCTTGGTGGATGTCTGAAGCAGTTCCTGCCCTGTCTCAGTCAGTCCACTGCATTCATCAAAACTCCTCTTAGAGTAATAGCTCAGAGGCAAAAAAAAATAAATAAATAAAATAACATCAGTGTGATATTAACAATGACCACAAGAGAAAAGCCAGCAATTTCTGAGTGCTCACCATGTGTACAAATATGCTCTTAGGCCTTGACTGCATTTTCCGATGATCAAAGTCTGGACTCCAACTTGTTACTCACAACTGTCCACTCAGTGCTGCAGACAAGTCATGCTGAGCCCTCTCCTCCACATACACTCCTCTTCCTGCCTGTCCTCATTGCAATGTGTTTTCAGCAGCCAGCCAGCTACTCACTCAGCCCAGGAGTTACTTTTTTTATTTCAAAGAGAAACAAACAATGAAAAACACAGAGTTATCGTTGCATTCTATTCCTCATAACAACTCCTAACCAACCCACAGTATATTCTATCAACTGTATCCTCAAAATACATCCCAACCTTGCCACCTCTGACCTACTTCAGGGTTCATTCCTTCTAATTCAGTGTTCTCACACATGTCTCCATTATATGGGAAGCTGGGTGATTAGATTGTCTCTCTTCTGTTCACTTCCCAAGGTTGTCCTTTTTGAGCTGAAGCAAGAATAGTGATATAAAACTTCCCTTCAGAGATAATGTCATTCCTCAACCTAAAATCATTAGTCACTTCCTGTCATGCTTAGGCCAAAAATCAGAGCCTTTCTACAGATTACGTACAGGGTGGTGTGACCTGACTTAGTCTGCTTTCTGCAGCCTCGTCTCCTCTCACTCTACTCTTTGCCTTTCTTCCTTTTTCCTTCACTACTTTCCTCTGAATAGGCCCACTTTGGGGCCCCCCAAGACCTTCACCTGGGGTGCTCTCACCACACAGCTTCCCAAGGCTGCTTCTTTTGCAGATCTGTGGTCATGTGTCATTCTCCGTGGTGCCTTCCAACCCATTGTCTGAAACACCACTCCTGTTGCTCTTTATCCCTTTTTCTGCATCATCGTCCTTATTATGACCTGGCATTGCGGCACATATTGATTTGGCTGTTTATCACCATTCTCCATAGTAATGTAAGCTCCACAGGGAAGGGGTTGTATCTTGCCCACTTTCATGGCCTTGCTGCACGGTCCACAGTGCTCCTTAAGGATGTGCTAAACGAGTGAGTAAATCTGGGGTTTCTGTTAGCAGCGCTTTCCATTCTTACCGCATTGGACATGGGTGATGTTTCTGTGCAGTTAGAAGACAGGTCTTGATCCCTGTCACTTAGTTTATTCATGATCTTGTCTTTTGTTTTTACAGTTTAATATTTATAAAGAACAGAGTCATTTCTAGAACAGTTGCTATCCAAAATAATTCACAATTATCTTTCTGTCACTAAAACCCTAGGCTTCCCATTCTGCCTTTTAATTTGATGTTCTTGGATTTAGGGTGAAGGAAGTCTAAAAAGAGGGCATGGTCCATCAGGCCACTGTGCTACATTAGTTCACTGATGCCTCATAGACAAGAAAATCCTTTGCATATGCTTCCTGTCTCCCTTCCTGTCTTCTGCTCCTTCTACATTTATAGAAGCCCATCAGAGAGGGAAGCATACCTTATGCAGAACAGTAATATGCTCTCCCTGGAACCTTCAGGCTAATATTACTTCTCTGCACACTAATAATAGACACATGGATTATTTTCCTCTCCTTCATCCACACCCTCCTCATCCACTCCGACCCATCTCTTACAAGAAGACTTGTGCGTGTTCTATGTTCCCTGATGCCTGGAATACTAGTACAGCCTGCCCTCTTTTTACTCACACTAAAAGCATTTGTTTTATGACACATGAGAGCCAACAAGTGTGGTCAAGTGCAAACAGATCCATATGCAGGTTGGTCGAAGGGCTTCTTGCGGAAAGCTAGCTCTCACCACAGTGTACCCACTCACAGACCCTTGGAAGGCTGGCAGCTCCGCAGAAGGGAAGTGGGCCAGCTTGCCAGCGGGCGTCCTGCCATCAGAGCAGATGGGCCCAGCAGGGGCAGGCAGCAGAGCACGCATGTCCATTCCGGACACATGCCTATTTATCATTTGTGTCTTTCATTTACAAGAGACAAATTCTTGAACAGAAAGATGGAGCGTGCGAGCTAAAAGTCAGGAAGGATGAACCTTTTGCCTTTATTTAAAATATAGAAGGAAAATAGTCCCGAGAAGAACGTCTGATTTACAAAGCTTATGAAGTCGCTTGTTGCAGACCCTCTTAGACCTCAAATCAGGGCCCACTGAAGGGGATACTGTGTTTTGCTCAGGCATTTTTCACTTGCAAACTCAAAAGTTGTACTGCTAAAGCAGAGCATGGATGGAGGAGAATCCCAGAAGGTGACAACTGTTTTTATCAATACACTGCTTATATGAAAATATTACCAGAATAAATTTTCCAAGCTGATTTTTCTTTTTTAAAAAATTTTGCTTATTTTAATGCAATAAGAGCAAAGTTTCACTTATTTTTCCTCCTAACTTCAGAAGTTGAAGCTGTGGAGCTAGGACTGAACTTGCAGCTAAGAAAAAGAAAAAAAAAAAAAAAAAAAAAAAAAAAAAAAAAAAAAAAAAAAAAAAAAAAAAAAAAAAAAAAAAAAAGCACGTTGAAAGTCTGCCTTCATAGTACATGGTAGTGGCCTTTCATTCAAGTGGAAAACTTAAGAGAAAGAAAAATTGCAATTTAAAAATAGGCAAATCATCGCAGATAATGTATAAGCATTCCATCTAGCTAGCTTTGAAAACTTCTTATAGACTCTACATCAAGTTTGTGGGCATTTTATTATAATTCTTCACCTTGATGTAGCTAGCCCCTTATACTCCTAAACAATTTTCACATGCATTCCTTCCTTAACTTCAAAATAACCTTGTGTATGGGGGAAGCAGTGCTGTGAGTCTCCCTTTGTGGTCAAGGAAAGTAAGGATTGTGCCAGCAAAGAGACTCAGCTCAGACTTCAAGGTCACATGAGTTTGTTCTGTTCATTTTAGTCATTACATAATGAAATCTGTCTGATGATAGTTTCTAAGCAGTCCTGGTCTTCTCCACCTGGCTTTCTAGGTTTTGTTTGTTTTGTTTTTTTAACTAATTAAATGTAACAATGAAAATTGCTGGAGTTTCAAATATTTTGTACTCTGACCACCAAATCAGGCCTCAGAAGTTAAAGCAGGATTTCTTTTTTGTCTTTTGTTTTTTTTTTTAAAGCATGACTTCTATTTGTGTTTTTCACATCAATCGAATCTTCTAGGGCTTTGAGGAAATCTCTTTGTGGCTTAGCAGTTAAGTTTTTGAATAATCATGAGTATGGTTATTTATTGTAATTTTTTAGCTATTCCTCTACAAGTTAGGAAAGCACTGTTACTACTCCAAAGAACTGTAAATTAAGCAATATGGTGTCTGTTTTTGTTTTACAAACTCAAATGGTGCACCCTCTGCAAAATAGGAACACTAAGTAGAACCACGGCAAATTATTTTTCTCTAGAGGCCTTTTATATGAAATTGCCCTTGAAAAAAAACTATATTTTTTTATTCTACTATTTGCCTACCTGCATTTTCTTCTTAACAGGAAATACTGTGTTCTTTTTTGAGATGTTGCAAACAACATGCTTAATTGCTGCTTTCCTAGACCATTACAAAGCATAGATTTCTTTTCATTTTGGACATGAAGCCTATAATGCTGTTTTCTAGACTTCTGAGCCAATCAACCATCTTTTCAAAATCAGCTTAAAGAAGCCAGAAAACTACACTCTTCCCAAAGTCAGTTAAGATAGCTTTAACTTTGATCATAAATAGCATAAATAGCCTGTCTGGAGAGATAACAGAAAGTTAAATTACAAAGTATTTTCTGAGGAACTGATGGCTGTTACTGAATCTGAGCAGAGTGACATTGTTTTGTCTGGCGGCTGGTGCTCTGTGGTACAGCCATAGGTGGACTTTTCTATTGCCAGCAGCTTGCAAAATCCTTAAGCCTTTGTAGAGCCATGAAAGGAAATTTCTTAAGGTTTATACATTTCACATAATCTGAAAGAAAAACATTCCAGGAAGATGTGGCAGCTTGGTCATTTGTGGCTGAGAAGGGGCTAACTTTACCCACTGCTCAGAGTGCCTGACCCTCTGGGGCAAGTGAGCTCAGAGCACACTTCCGCTTGGACATGGAAGAACTCGACAAATTCGTTACTTCTACCTTGAAGTTTTTAAAAGGGAGACAGTTGCAAATATATCCAAAGTGATCCATTTTTTCAGAGAAGTCAGATTTGGTGTCAGCCATTGTTTTGGAAGAACAGAGATGTTCTTTGTTACTGGACCCTGCTGAGACTGCATGGCTCCCCCCAGAGAATGAGAGAAACTGAGAATAAGTACTCCACTCCCTGGGGTATCCGTGGTCCAATGGCTCAGGCAGATCTGCAGTATTTGTTCCTGGATTCCTAAACATGGGAAAATACGCTGAACAACCAGACCAGAGATGGGATTCTGAGTACCTCTCCGGGTCCCATCCCTCTGTTCTTCTGTTTCTTCTTCACTCTCTTCTGTCTCTCTCTCTCCATCTTTCACCTCATCCCCTTTCACTTTCTGTCTTTCCTCCAGCCTTTTGCACTCGCGTGGCCCTGTCAGCTCCCTCGGACTCCTACACTTCATCAGCTCCTGTGCTTTTTACTATTCTGAGTGATCTATCCTTGCCCTGCTTGAAGTAATGTTTAAACCTTCTTTCATAGGTCTTAAAACATCATGAGACCAGAGTTTGTCCTTTGTCCTGAGGATTGTTTGCTAGAGAGCATATTCAGCAATCACACTGTTTCCCAGGCAGCAGTTCTACTATTCAAAGAAAGCCACTCCCTCGATGCTTGATGCTAGACATAGAGATATATAATTACTCAACACAGATGCATTGATCCAGAAAGAGCTAATAGGTTTGATAAGAATCCAAAGTGAATGTAATTTTTAATAGTTCCTGTGGAATTCTATTTGGACGTAGTGAAAACAAAAAGGAAATGCATTGACTTGCCTCTTGGAGTTCTTAATTATCTATGAACTTATTTTCTTATTCATGCATTTACCTTGCTTGCAAAAAGTTTGCTATTTATTCCTTATGACAACTGCATTTGTAGCATCTTCAGTGATAGGCAAAATTTCCTAACACTTTGTTTTACTTAAGGAGTAGAAGACTTAAAGAACAGCAGTTGTGACTCAATAACTTCTGCGTTCTTGAGTGCATCATGTTTTTACTCTTTAGGCTATGATTGCACAATTAAAATTTTGTGTCTGTGTAAACAGTGGCATAATACAGTTCCATAATAATGGGGCAATAATGGCACCTGCATCAAAGGGTTTGGATTAATTGATAGAGTCATTGATTGATTTAGTACAGGGTCTTGATACACAGCTCAGACTCCTAGTGATCCTCCTGTCTCAGCCTCCTCAACACTAGGACAACAATCATGTGCCACCACACCCAGTTTTGGGGCCATCCTGGCATGGGGTGCCAGGACTCAAACCTGGGCCCTTGTGCTTGCCCGGCAGGCACTTACGCTGTAATACTATCTCCCTGGGCCTGAGGCCTTTGGCTGGGGAGAAACTAAGCATTTGTGATTATTGGAATCAATCGATAGCAATCAATCGATAGCAATCAATCGATCTTAAAAGTGCCATATCCTCCTACTTACACCGTTCAATATTAATGTTAATGTTAGAAAATGTAGAAATCGTGGGTTTTGGAGACTATACTTCATAGATTTGAGTCCGTCTTATGCAAATAATACCTAACTGTAAGATATGACTTTGACATTTTGTGTTATTTATTTTTCTTTCATAAGAGAGAATCTTTTAAATGTCTGACTAGTACTGGGTAACTACTTAGAAGATAAGTAGTTATCTTTTGACAGAGAATTGTTTTATTTTCACATAAAATCAAAAAACAAAACAAACAAACAAACAAAAAAACGCATGTTTCTGTGTTCCCCCATTTGTGTGTGGGAATTCTACTCACTTCATAACTCATGCCGGCCTGAAGCTCATGATTCTTCCACCAAGAGGTGAGATTTCAGATACACACCACCACACCTGGCTTCTCTTCTTTTTCTTCTTGAAATTTAAATATTGATACTTTGTTGATGTTTTCTCATCTATCAAGAGAAAAAAAAAAAAAAAAAAAACCCTTCTGAGACAAGCCGTTTCTTGTCCCTTTTCTATTTCTTTGTTTTTTCTTTTAATGAGAAGTCGGAATTTAAAGCATCACACGTGTATTTGGTGTATTTGGCTTTTCTCTGTAAGAGGCACAGGGAAGAATTTCCATTGCTGGGCTAGTTTGTTGGGTCCACTAGAAAGGAGTAAACAGTGAAATCTTGAGAGGCTCTGCTTACTTTTCACACTATGTTTGTCAAGCTGCTATTTTTTTGTGTAGTTCACCAGCATGTTTTCCTTGCTCTTGTCTCTCTGCACCTGTTCTTTCTGTAACTCCTTCAACATGCTTGGCCTCTTCTGCAAACACACAGACCCAGGGAAATGGCTGGGAATGTTACCACTTGCACCCGGTAGGGGAGATGCTTCTGATAAAGGAGTTCAGCAGAAAGATGGATTAGACAGCATCCCAGAAGGCCATTCAATCGTGGCCTCTTCTCTCAAGCCAAGCCTCCCACAAAACAAAGAGAATTGTCTACTCATCAAGAAACAAGCTTTTAAAGCTTCCCTTAGTTCTATATAAAAAGTGATATTTTTAGTGATTTGCCCAATGCTGCCAGAAGTTAATAAAGAATGGCATTTCGGGAGTAGCAAGCCTAGATAGAGACAGAAGCCTCAGCAGAATAAGACAATGTTTCATTTTGGTTTTATTCAAGGCCCTGGACCTCCTACAGAAAAGGCAAAATCATTTACGCGGCCAACTCAATGTGTGTTTTAAGTTCCAAAATATGTCAACAGATCAGTGAGGACACATTGTTACTAGCTTAAAATTCTCCAGCTTTGTTACTTTTATATGGGAGCTATCATTTTTCAGGTGTTTTTATTTTACAGAATAAAAATAAAAGCCCAGAAAAGCAATTCCATAAAGTCAAATGCCTAGCCCAAGGTCAGAGAAAATCATCAGAAAGACACAGATTTGAATACCCTATTTTCAGTTATTAAACTGTTATTTGGACCACTAAGCCACGATAAATCAGTGCAAATACTGCAGTTAAACAAAATTCCAAGCTTCTGTTGAACTTATGTCAAGCTCAACAAAGCCATCTATTTGAGAAAATTCTTTATGAATTCTTTATTAACGTAGGGGCCAGGTATGCAACTCAGTGGCACAGCATCTACCTAGCAAGCACAAGGCCCTGAATTCAATTCCTGGTGCCTAATACTACCACCGCCACCACTACCACCACTACTACCACTACTACCACTACTACCACTACTACTACTACTACTACTACTAATAATAATAATAATGTGAAGTTACTTGAATATCTTATCTAAGATAGATAAAATATTACTTGAAGATAGATGTAGATGATAGATAGATAGATAGACAGACAGACAGACAGACAGACAGATAGATAGATAGATAGATAGATAGTTAAGATATATATAGATATGATATTCTACCTTCTGTGTCCCCACTCACCAGAAGATTGTAACATAAGCATTTCTCTTTGTGGAATACACAGGAATATCAATATAATTACTATTTGGTTGCTTTATTATTTCATTTATTTTCTGTTTCAATGAGTTAGACTCCATGTTTCTGTCAAAAACCCAACTATTTCTAATGCATTGTTGCTATACAAAGGTGTGCCCTAAGACCAGGATTCCTCTATAACTACTGTCATGATAGAAGACCTTGAAATTAGTAAACTGACTGAGCCGAGGGGACCTCTGATTGATTGTCATACTTACTTGAACTGAAGAACATGAACTTCATAAGGTAAAGCTTATTTATGAAAAACAGTTACACTTAAAGTACTATTTAAGCTTTTTTCTCCAGTTGTCACATGGCTGATAGTGACTTCTCCAAACAGACAGCCATGGCACAGGGTATGGCCACAGAACAGCTGTAGTCAAAATTAGAGTCAGGGAGGCAGAACCCTGTTAATTTCAGCTTCAGTATTAAATTTCTGATTTCAATGAAACTAGAGAAAGGAGAAGCATTTATGTTTTGGATAACTGTATTTTGAGTAGAAATGTTTTCTGAAAGAAAATTACTACCCAGCCCCACAGCACTGGTACCCGGTCTCGTCATAAGCTCAATCTTCTGGACTTGTTAGCCAGCTAAGTTGCCTTGGAAAAGCGTGCCTTTCCATCATCAGGCTTTATTGTACCCAAACCAAACTTGCAATTCACTCAGTAAGTGCTTCTGCTTTTAGACATGAGCTTCTGAGATAAAGAAACACAAAAGACAAATAAATATATTTTAAAATGTTCAGCAATACTTGAGTTTCAAGAGATGCAAACTCAACGTTGAGATTCTGTCTCTCTTCAGAAAGAATGGCTGTCATCAAGAGTTCAAAAAATAAGAAATGTTAAAGGGGCTATGAGGGAGAAGGAACCCTTCTACACTACTGGTGGGAGTGAAGACGGGTATGACCACTGTGGAAATTAGTGTTAAGATGACTCAAGAAAACTGGAATTGGAAGCTATTCCCCATCTGTGTATTTTTCTGAAAGAACTAAAAGCATCCTACTATAGTGATGTATGTCCACCTATGTTTATAACACCACAAATTGTCATAGCCAAATCTTTTTTAATTTTTTCTTTTACTTTTTTATGTGTTTAGTACAGGGTCTACAGGGTCTCATTACACAGATCAGACTCAAGTTATGCTTCTATTTTCAGTCTCCCAAGCCCTGAGATTACAGGCATGTACCACCATGCCGAGTCTAAGTAGCTGTCTCAGTGCACCCCAGGGGTAGGCCTGGCATGGCACACCAGGGATAGAACCTTAGTGTCATAGCTAAATCTTGAAAACAACCCAGATACTCATCAATTGAGGAATGGATTTTTTAAAAAAAGTTGTATTTTCACACAATTAAGTATTACTAAGCTGTAAAGATAAACTGAAAGCTTTTACAAGTAAATGGATGCAAGTGTAGACCATGCTCATAAGTGAAACGAATCATACACATATGTGTAAACATTATATTGTCTCCCTAGTGTAAGAACCTGAAAGAGTAAATAATAGCTATTTTGAAAGGGAAAGAAACTGCTCAAAAGGAAAGAACAACTGGGATGACAGAAAAGGGGAAAGAAAGAAAGAAAGAAGAAATGGAAATTATATCTATAATATATATTACATAATATGTGTAATATTTATGAACACACAAGTAAGATAATTATACTACTAATTTTGATTGGATTTTTGAAAGGAATATTTAATGCCTAACTTTTTTACTAATTTTACATGCTTATATTTGGTAATCAAACAACTAACTTAAAGACAACCATATGCAATATATCAACCATCGTTGGATTCTTATCATCTTGTTTTTTGAATTTCTCTATAGCTCCTAATTTTGTATTATTTTTTATTCTCTTTAAAACAAAAATTAAAAAATACAAAAAATAAGTCTATATTTTTCTATACTAGAAAATAGAAGAGATATGGTCAAACTGAATTTTCAGGTTGAAAGTGCCACATATGTGGGTTCTATACCTGTGGTACAAGTCATGTTGTTGCACCTAACACATTAATTCCAACCTTGCTTGCCGACCTGCCCCTGCTCCGTGAATGCTGCAGACCTCCTGTTCTAGGCTGCTGAGTAATACAAGTGGGAGTGTGACACTTGTGTAGTCACTAAGTCGTCCATGGTGGTCCACCAGCCCCACCTTCGCTCCCATTTCTTTCATCCTGCTTTGCTCAGCAGCATGCAGAATGGGCGGATCTGCAGCAGCGGCAGCCATCATAACACATCAGGAAAAGACCTACAAGCTTTGAGGGACAGATGTCGCGATGCATCAAAGCTGCAGGATGGCTCAGTGGTCTAAAGCTTCTGTTTGGGAAAGCTTGGGAGGCTTAAGGGACCGCGGTTCGATCCCCGGCACCACATGCTGCGCCAGCCCTGCCTTCGGGGCGAGCTGAGCCAGCCATAAAAATGAGTGAATAAACAAATAAAGAAAGGTTCTTTTTTTTTTTTTTCAATTTTTTTTATTGTTTAAATTTAGCAATGGTTATATTACATATTTTCATCATCAGATCAGTTTAGATTAATACATGTAGGTATATAAGATTGATCAAACAATTAAACATTAACCGTTCTAAATCCGCATTACTTTTTTTTCCCCCCCTTTCTTTTCTTTGAAAGTTGACATATTACATATTGTCCTCACAATCATTCTACAGAGTACAGTGTGTGGGCATGACCCACCTCCCTATTGATGCTGCTTAGAAAAAAAAAACAAAACAAAAAGGAAAAGAATATACTTCTCTTTGTACTAAGAGGAAGCAGATACATACACAGTCAAAGGTTTTGCAATTGCAGTGGGCCACCAGTGAAGCTTGTGATGTTGGAGGCTATTGAATCAAATAAAGGTTCTGAAACTAGAAAAAAATAAATAAATGAAATAAAAAAAAATCTAAAAAAAAAAAAAAAGCTGCTGGAACCACTCTAGAACCTAGTCTTTGTGCCTTTTGAATTTTTTTAACCTCTACATATGTAAGCTTCAATGCCCTCTGTTCTGTGTGTTGTAAAATGCCATTGTCTAACTTCTTCATTGTCAGTAGTACTGATTGATTTATCCACTTATTACATAATTGCATAAGACCAAATTTGGCATAGAATATGCCAAGCACAATGCATTTTTAATATAAAAAAATCATAAGGTGAAAGACTGTAATGGTAAAAGCTTTAATTAAGGGCAAAGAACAAAAGAATGTGTCTAAAACTTTTATGTATGTATTTTTAGACATCACACCAAAATTTGGCTCAAGCATTCTGGGAACCAGTGCAACGATTACACATAATATGTTACACAGTTCTTAGTATCCATAAGACACCAGTTGCTTGGCAGAAGGCCAACTGCTGCTGACTAGGAAATGATAAAGGACATTATCCCCATGGATGGTTGCCGAGTGGCCATTGTGTACTGAAGTGACTAGAATCTTCATTTTTTTTTTCCTACAGTTACGTATTTTGTTTCCCCTTTGGGGACTGTCTTATGTATGCTGTTGTTTTAATGCCACATTGTACTTTAATAAAAACCACGTGTAAGCTACCGCTGTGATCCAATATAAATCTATGATTTTCAGCAAGCCTGGCTTAATCTTAAATAGAGTTCTGAATATTTAGAAAAATGGAATGAGAGATTAGGTTTCAGAAAGCACTCACTTTTTCCATCAACATCTTGGGGGTCATGGAATACTTCCAGTAAGTGTGACTAGGAGGCGCTCTCCTGGCTTCTTTGAGTAGAGTGAGTTTCTTGTTCTCTTCATCCTGTGAAACTATTAATGTGGGTAAGAGCTGTGCAGAATACTTTGTGCCACACCACTCTTAAAGAAATGGCAGTGGTGATAGCAGGTCGTACCACTCGTAACTGCAGGAGAATGTGCCAGATGGCTGCCCCTGTCTGCCAAGTGTAGACCCTGTTACGGCTGGTGAAGGCTGGCTCTCAAAATGAAGACACGGATATCTCTATCAATTTACCCTAACTGCAAAGCTTAATGAATGTGAAACTTTAACAAAGACACTAAAGCGTTTAAATGGCCTCTGTACTCTTGCTGTTCTAGAACTCTCTGATATTTTCTTTAGTTATGTTTCTTTCTGCAACAAGAAAGATGAAATCATGATATTTTCATCACTCTGAAATTTTTCTCCAACATATTTCCAATCTCTTCTCATAAGTATTCCTCCCTGGCTTTTTTTACTCTCTGTCTGCCTCTTCCCACACTCTTCATTTTTCTATTTACTGTGTTATCATATGTGGACAAGCAAAATTAATAATTTTATATCATTACTAAAAATATCAGCAAAATTGCCTAGACCTTATTAAGTATTCAAATCTATACTAAGCACTTTCCCACATATTGTATCACTTAACCCACTTAGTAGTATTTTCTAGAAATAACTTTTTATTCTGATGTTATCTTTAGAGAAATGTATTTGAGAGCATACTAAATAGAGCAGAATCCAAACCTGAATCATATGATTTAGTGCTCAGGTTCTTAATTAACCAGGATGTTCTTTCTAGAAGTCCGATGACAAAGTGTAAAATACTTCGTGATTGTTAGCAAAAGTTTAGCAAGCACTTCCTTCTCAGGCAGCCTTCTGAGGTTGTCCCTGTCTCCTCCTCACCCTCCGTCTCTGCCCTCTGGCTGCCATCTGCAGTGTGCCTCAGACATCTAGTTGGACATTTCTGTGGAATCGTGCAACAGCTGAAATTTAGGGAAGTGTTTCCAGAAAACCAACGACCTGAGATCGAGATGATTTAGGTCTGAATGTCAACCCGGTATTAAAAATGAGGACACGTGTGGGAGACAGAGGCTTGCTGGAAATCTCGGACCCTAACCTCATTGACTCCAGGTCTCACTCTGTGCATAAGTCATGACGTTTTGTTGGAGGCCTCAGGATACAGAGAGATGAATAGAGGAGTGACGTCAGCAGATGCAGCTTCTACCCTCGTGGTCGCAAGCCAGACAGCTGTGTGACTGCACTAGATATTGTCTCTTTGTCTGTCTGGGAGGAACATTCATAACTGTGCTATTCATAAGTTCCTGTCACATTAGCATTTTGAAGACATGGTGAAGTAAGCTAAATTTCCTTTAAAAATTTAAAATTAATGTATGCTCTACATAAATGATGTCAGAAGTATTTCACTCTCCTTTTGTCTTTCATTTTCACGTCCGCTTGCCACTTGAGAACTTTCTGCTCTTTCTAAAATGTTACTTCATTCATTGGCCTATTTCCTCTATCAATTATTCAGCTCGGGAAAATGCAAACGCGAAATATTTAATAATTAAGCTTCTGTAGGCAGAAAGTACAAGACACTGAAACCTCAATTGGTTTCAGTTTGATGTTTTGGTAGCAGTTCATCCATTGCTCTCTGTTTAATTAAGTAAGAATTTTAAACCAATTCTGATTTGGGGTTTCAAGAAATTTAAAATTATGTGAAAATTCCTACAAATTCCTACAATCTTTTAAATAACCAAATGGAAATGTTTTTCTCTTCCTCCTAACAATTCCTCCTGGCCAAGAAAACAGTATGAAAATCTTTGGGCAAAAGGTAAAATCCGGGCTGGGGAGAAAGCTCAGTGGAATAAGTGCCTGCCTGGCAAGCACAAGGTCCTGAGTTCAATCTCTGGTACCACATAAAAAAAAAAAAAAAAAAAACATACAAAGTAAAAGGTAAAATCCTTGGACTATGGCATATTTCAGGGAAGCACCCAAAGCTCCTGAAGGAGTCATATGCCTTCTGCACGGTGTGGTTCAATTTAATTCAGACAGAAGTTACTGAGCACCTCCTAGATGCTGGCCTTTGTAAAAGCCTCTCTGGGGAAAGCAAAGGTAAGAAAAAGGGGCACTGGCTTCCTGGTAGAGCAGCGAGCAGCAGGGAGGAAAGATGTGTCTGTACACACATTCCTCCAAAGCAGAGCTCCTGCGGGCAAGCACAAAGGAAGGATGGGGCCAGACATGCTAATTCTCACTGGAGACTTCTAGCCATTTTCCAAGCCGGGTGGGAGCCTTGATCTGTTCCTTGAAAAGTGGTGAAGGGGAAGAAGAGACTCTATCTAGGTCTAGATAGATTCTAGGTCTAGGAGATGCACATGTGAATGGAAAACAAGAAAGCACTGGTCTTCAGGATCTTTGGAAGGACTGCAAAATACAGATTGGCCAGATTGCAGCAAAGGTGCGCTTAGGCTCCTTTGTGAAGATGTTGAGGGGCTCCATGCAACTGCAGGATTTGCAGTCTACCTCATCCAATGGGAACACCGTGCTATATTTTAAAATGTTTATTTTGCTTTGTTGATTTAATCAATCAACCCCTAGAAAGGAAGGCTTTGTTTTTATGCTCCTGCCTATAGTTCCTGTTATTGCCCGTTTCCTAATCTCAGAACTGCATACACATCAATGAAAATAGCCCATGTCACACGATGTCAAAATTGGCTACTTATTTGTCTATTTCCCAAAGAGAAACTGAATGAGAGACCAGAGGACAGGAGGGAAAGTGAAGAAGTGGAGAATAACAGTTTGGGCTCAGGCAGTTCTTGTGGCTCTTCCAGAAAGAAGAAAGGCTTAAATCAACTCAGGCACTTGAATAAAATTTGAATCCTTGAGTTTGAGACCAAAGGAGATTTCATGGAATGAATGAAATTTATACAAGTGGGAAATGTAACTGGGGAATAGGAAGGGAAGAGAGGAAGAGGAGCAGATTGGGGGAGACACATGGTACAGGGAGACAGCGGGCTGTTTTTGAATATGGTGAGTTTGTGATTTACAGTAGCAATGACTACTACATTAATAATTCTCTGCTACTTATAGAAGATGAAATAAAAAATAAGCAATAGAATTTGTGCACCAAAATAAATGCTCCATACTTGTCTGTAAAATAGGCCAGATGCTTTTTAAGATATATAAAAGAGATAGATATATAGATATATGTGCATATATATATATATATATATATATATATGTAACATTTAATCTGTAAATAAACCAGCAAATAGCCATTATAATTACTGTTGTTTTATGATGAAAAAATGGTGGTCCACAGAGGCTGTTTAATTTGGTCAACTTCACACAGCTACTACTGCTGGAGCTAGGTGTAAAACCCACACACAATAACCCAGGGTTGTTTCCAAAATTTAGTTATGATACGTTGTGCTGCTCAGAACAGGGATACACATGTATCAGTGTGTGATAGGGCTTCTCATCCTAGATTTCTGAGGGACCTCCATATTGCCTTCCACAGTGGCATCCATCAGACTGCACTCCCACCAACATCGGAGAAGGGCTCCTTTTGCCCCACAGCCCTGTCAGCCTTCGCTATTGTCTGATTTCTTAATGAGAGTCATTCTTTCTGGAGTGAGATGGAATTTCAGTGCTATTTTAAACTGCATTTCTCAAGTGACCAACAATGTTGAACATCTTTCATGTACTTATTTGCCATTTGTATTTCTTTATCTGAAAACTCCTTGCTCATGTCAGATGCCTGTTTTTGACTGGGTATTTACATTGAGGGGTCCTGATTTTCTTCAATTCTCCATATGTTTAGATGGAAGCCCTTTGTCTGAGGGGGAGTTGATTAAAGCATTTTCTTACGCTGTGGATTGTCTTTCCACTCTGTTGGTTATTTCTTTTGATGTGAAAAAAAAAAAAAAAACTTCAGTAAGATGCAATACCAGCTGTTGATTTTTTGAAGTACTTTCCTCGTCTTTGGGATTTTGCTCATGTGTGTCATGACTTCAAGATTTCTGTGTACTTTCTCTTCCCATCAACCGAGGAATGGATAAAAATCTGTAATGTTTTTATGTAATGGAGTATTACTCAGCTATAAAGAAGGATAAGCTCCAGGCTCTTATAATGAAATACATAAGACTGTGTATAAACACTGTATGGTCTCCCTAATGTAAGAACCTGAAAGAGTAAATAAGATCCAAAATGTACAATAGATATCGTGAAAGGGAAACAAAGTGCTAAAAAGGAAAGAACAAGTATGAAGGAGGAAAGGAGAAGGCAAGGGATAAAAAAATCATACATAGCATATATATCATATATATGATGGTCCCGCCAAGTGTAAGGCCATCTACACCAAGTACCATCTGTCTACCTCTTTCCACACCATGTACTAACTGTGCCATGTACTAACTGTGCTAACTCTAGCTAGTGACCTTCAAATGTCTAAAACTTGGAAATTCATTCACACAGTAAGAATGGCTAAAACAACCACTTAGTGCACTCTTATTAGGGAAATCACAAAGAGTTGATTTATAATGTAATTTAGTCACTTTGCTGCAACATCTGTCTCCTAAAATTTTCATATCTATCTCAAAGGAAAAATACATGGTAGTCATTATGTTGAGAGTAAAAAAAACACAATTATGTTCATTATGTACATTTTTCATCCAGTTCTGAATATTATTTTAATAAATTTTGACTGAAACACTATAGAGAGATGAAAATCTGATAATTGACCTCAAAATAAATCAGAGTTTAACTTTTCTTTGTTCATGATACTTACTGAGACTTTTTTACTTGAATTCTGCAGAAACAATTTGAGTGGCTTTGAGAAATTAAGGAATTTTAAAGAGAAGAATTATTTTCAAGATTATTAGTCTTCCAGAAATTAAACCATTTTGAGTTGTGATTTCCTTAATGCTGAAAAGAAAAGACTTCAAAAAAGACATGTTCAACTCAGAGAATTGTGTAGGGCTTCAAAAATGTATTCTTCTAAAGAAAATCTTAAAATATGAGGTATTTTTGGTACCTTATAATTTGTACCTCAGGTAAAAGAAGTAAAAAGGAAGACCACTTAGGTCAGCACTTCCCTACGCACAATAGAATGAATGATAACTTTCCTTTTCCCTTTGAAATACATGTCTTCGCAAGGTGGTTAAGATAGTCATACAGCTCATTTCTCTTAATTCATTAAAAGAAAATTTTGTGCTAATATTGTACAGACAAGATATCATTTCAACGTCTTCTACTCTGAATAGCTACTATGAAGACAGCATTATGCAATATATCAGCTAATGTAACTGTCTTATTATCCTGCTTTGAAATCCAATTTCGTTGTTATATCTATCTTGTTTTTCTCTTTAAAAAATCAAAGCATAAATCAAAGGATGATAACATTTGTTAAATATATTCACATAGAAGTGCTAGAAAAAATATTACATCCCTGAAAGAGGTGCTGGAATGTTCGAAGTGGGCCAGGAATGGATTAATGCTTTCCCTTCTTCGCATTTACACACATGTGCATGTGCACATGCACACACACACACACACACACACACACACACACACACACACTTTTCTTGTGAGAATATTTGAGTATCTCCATGGCTGAGATAATGTGCACTGGCATTGGGCTGCGACACTGATCAAATCACGTACATCGCAGCTCACTTCCTCCTTTAAACGTTATCTTTTGGGACCATGCTTCAGAAAGCGCAGTATCAGGCATCTTACAATGGCAGGTGCTTTTGACTGATATTATCTTTTAAATTTAGCCATTTATAAGCAAGAAATGTTTAAGGTTAGGCACTATGCAAAAAGAGTCTTTACTATAATCTTAGACATCCCGGAAGTGAAGAGTCTCCCACTATATGTTTTTCTATTTATCCATAATTAAAGTGAAAATAATGTTAATTGTTGTATCAGCAACACAAAATAATTTGCATGTTTGTCTGTGTTGGTGCCTCCAGAGTTCATTTTTGCATTTTTCCCTTTATATTTTTATTCTTAAACTTGTTTCATAGCCGTGCTCTTGGCAACAAGTGAGTCTTAAAGGCGAAAGATAAAACATCTCCTGCTACCAAACTAAACACCAAAAGATCTGCAAGCTTCACAATTAGTTGCTTTTCCATCCATTTTGGTTTTTTCCATTGTGTATACTTTGATTTCCTTTCTCAGTTGCTGTGTCAGCTACGTATTCTAAGAATACTTCCCAAAGTGAAGGGTTTTGAAATTTTACCCATGTTCAACCACAAAGGAGTTATTATCTGCCATATCATGTGGTCCTCAGTTTCTCCATGTCTTAAATGAAGAGGTGGCATTAAGTAACTGAATTTATTTCCAACTTTCAATTACTTTCCTTATTTTATTGGAAGTGGCATAAAATTAATCTCACTGAATCTCCATCTATCACCTTTGATAGTTAAAGTTTGGTAAATATCTATTCTGATCTCTGGTCAGAATAAATCTGATTCTTTTTTTAATTTTAAAAAGAATTAAAATTTCCAAACTGATTTCCACAATCTGTACTTCCACCAACAGTGAAGAAGCTCCCCAACCCCGCAGTCCCTCCAGCATTTATTATGGGTTGATTTCTTGATGATAGCCATTCTTTTTGGGATGACATGAAATCTCAACACCATTGGTCATTCAAGAGATGCAAATTAAGTCATTTTATATTGCATTTACTCATGACATTAAACATCTTTTCATCTTTATTGGCCATTTGTATTTCCTTATATTAATTTCCTATTTTGATCAATTATTTTCTCTCACTGTACCACTTATTTTCAATTTTTGAGTGATTTGTGTTGAAAAACCTTACATATAAGCAAATTTGTACTTACATATAGAGAGCTTTTGGCTTGCTATCTTCATTCAAAATAGTCTTTGCTACCCCAACTCTAGAACCTTGCAGTTATGTTTTATTTTATGATGCTCATGTGGATTCACGTTTAGGATTCAAATCACATAGAGTTCAGTTTTGTGTCATATAAATATTGTTCAAATAATACCAGTGAACAAAATAGTCCATATTTTTATTCTAAAGAATGGGGCTAATAGTTTAAATAAAATGAAACTTAAACCTCCCGACATTCATACAACATAATTGTATTTTCATCAATCTCCACATGAGGAAATTAAAATACATGCAGGTTGCTTGGGGTTGTGAAATTCAGTGAGAAAACAAACACAAGCAGGCCAAGCTCCCAGAAAGTACAGAGGTCAGGACTCACTCCACCATGGATACTTAAGGGCTCAACAGACAAGTGTTTAGCAAGGGTGAAGAATCAGTTTCCATGACTGTATGATCTTTGCTCTCATGCACTTCAGTTTAGAGCACCAGCATTTGGCACCCAGGGTTTATGTATAGTAGTGGTTTCCAAACTTGAACAAACACCCTGATCCTCCATACAGCTTGTAAAGTGCAGCTAGCTGCCTCAGCTGCAGATTGTTTGCTTCAGTAGGTTTGAGCTCACAAAGTTGACAGAGGTCATTTGCTCTCACCACTTGATATTTAAGAGATGAAATCTGATGATTTTGTCAGCATTTACCTGTTATATTCATCTTTCTATATCCCTTGTTTTCAGCTCCTGCTTGCCATGTTGCTGAGCACAATTCAGAGTAATGCAGAGCAGAGCCACTTAGCTCGACCAATAGATTTTTTTTTTTACTTTACTTATTTAGATTCATTGAATTTGCTGCCAATTTATATTTCTAACATTTTGAATTTATCACTCATGTTGCTGGGTTTTTTGTCTATTTCTTATCATTTTTAAAGTTAATTAGATTGATTTGGGCACAGTAACACACACTTGTGGTCCCAATTACTTGGGTGGTTGAGACAGGAGAATCTCTTAAGCTCAGAAGTTTGTGATCAACTTGGGCAATTTAAGACCTTAAAAAAAAAGGGAAGCCATATTAATATGCTGAGTTGTAAAAGGCTCAAGTCAATAGTTTCTGATAATGCCAGATGAGCTGATAATCCACTAGTGTGATGGACTATTGGACTGTACATACAGCTACTTTCTCTTCATGCAATGAAAAGAAAGATCTGTACTAATGATGTTTAGACAAGAAATTGTGTCTGCATCTTGTACTCTGAGCAACTGCAATGAAGACAAAATATGCAATGTATTAATTATTGTTAAAAAAATAAAAATTAAAAAGGACCTCAGCTGTAAACAAACAGAAGTGAACAAATGCATAAAAACTAAGTAAAAATAGCCAACTTATATGTATTCTCTCATCCCTAAAATGATTCTAAATTTACAAATTCATTTGTAATTTAATAATTACTTAAAATTGAAAACATACTTTCAACTTTCCAGTCTTTCATCCCATGTGAAGTAAATCTACGTTCCTCTCCTCCTCTATTTAACATTCTTAGTGCCTCTTTATTTTCCAGGCCATCTCTCTCTGAACTGTACTGAAGTCATCTGGAATTGTTTCTCTGGGTTATTAATTTTACTACTGCCCTATCATCTTTGTATTGTACTATTGCTATTTTACTGAATTTATCAAAGTTGAGGCACCAAACACTTCAAAATTTAAATGCAATAAGATAAATTTGAGAGAACAATAACTTGTTTTATAGAGGAATGGAACTGTAAATGTGTTCAATAGTTTTTGTTTTCTTTTTAAAGTGGTGTCATATTTTAATAAAGATTTCAAGATTTGGCATTTTATATATATATATATATATATATATATATATATATCATATCACAATAGCTAGCATTGTCTTAGATTTCTTGTTTTTCTTAAACATACTTTTGAATGGTGTATATGTGACTTTTTCTATGATACTGCTTCCAACATTGATATTTTCTCTTTGTAGATTGTTAAGCTTCCCACACTAGCAAGCAAGAGCAAATGGCTGCAAGAAAATTACAAATAGACTTGATTGTCTTAGGAACACACCAAGGATTCATATTTTGAATTTGTATTAAGAATGCCCAAGGCCCTTAACTGAGTGAGTTTAAAAGCTAGCATCTCAGCAATCAAAAAGAACTTATTTTACTAAATAGCTGTATGGATTTTGACAGGTGTAGCTAGTAACGAACATTGCCAAAATAGCTTCACAGAACAGTTTGACTTCAAGAGAGAAAGTGGAAGAATTCTTTTACTTTACTTTTCCTGCATTGCTTCATTTATCCATGTCACAAGCTATTACAAAAATAGCTGGCTGACTTACATCACCTTTGTCCTGTATCTGAGCCAACACAGAACATGCATCCCCTTCTTTGCTCTCCTCTCTTACCATTTACTGTTCAAGAAAAGAGAGCACTTTAGATCTGATGTTTTCCATGGTTTCAGGAGCACTGGGATTATTATTGTTATATCACTCTAACAGGGTATTTTGGTATGAGCTTTAAAATATTTAACCTAGTAAGTAGGTGGTATATATTTCTAATATACAACTGGAGAATAACAAACTAGATAATATATATACTTTACTAAGAGGGGAAATTGAATTGTTTTCCTAGAACAAAGAGACTTGGATTTGAAGAGAATTTGTTGGTTTTCATACTGTGAATCAAAAGTAAACTTGAGGAGGCGCTTGCAGGATGGCTCAGTGGTCTAAAGCGCCTGCTTAGGAAAGCTTAGGCAGCAGCAGGGACCGCAGTTCGATCCCCAGTACTATATGCTGTGCCAGCCCTGCCCCCAGGGCAGGCTGAGCCAACATTAAAAAAAGAGAGAGAGGGAAGTAAACTTGAGGAAAATACTAAAATACTCACACAAAGCCAGTCTGAGGTGTAAATTAGGTTCCCAATGTGAATATCAGTAAAAGATGTGAGTGGGGATTTCATGGGAGGTTCCATCTTTGTGGTGGAGAATTGACAGAAGAAGAATTTGTGCATAGAAATCTTTGATAATGTGAAACAATAGACGTTCTTTACTTGTAAATTGCAAAGCACAGAAAAAGTATTGCAGATCTAAGAGAAAACACCTGTATTCCTAATTACAGAGATAAACTTGAGTACTGTTCTTGCATATGTCACCTAAGCCAACTTTTGAAGACACTTTTACATATTTCTGAGAATTCATAAATTTATAAATTATATTATAATTTTAAATAGAAATTAAAAGACTCCTAAATACTTTCACTTACTACATTCCTATACATTTTTTGTCTTTTCTTTTTTGAGACAGGGTCTTACTATGCAGTTCAGGATGGCCTTGAGCTCACTTTTGGAGTCCAGAACATTCCTATGCTTCTAAAATAATAAACAAATGTAATTTTCTCTATTACCAGTTGATAGTATCTCATATGAATATATCATATTCTAGCAATGTACCCTAAAGCTGTGTTCTTCCAATGTTAAATACTTATACCAATCTTTCCAGAGTAAAGAATGGACTTACCTATGATAATAAGAACACTCTAAATTACAATAGTTTAGCAAAACAGATCTGCAGTTCTCTTCCTCTTGTAACAATTCAATAGTTCTGGGCTGGTAGGTGACACTTGACATCATTAACATGTGGCAGCTTCTCATAGCCAATGGCATTCTCACCACCTCCCAGCTGGGAGAAGGGGCAGGGGTTGGGAAGGCGCAGAGTTATTGTGGTAGGGTTACACAGCACTTGAACCCTACTGCATTGGTAGAATTTGCTTGACCATACTTTAAAGAAAGTTGAGTTTTGTGCTTGAGCACCTACGTGTCCTCCCAAATGCTGTTAACGTGAAAGGAGGGAGAAAGGGGTAGACATCTCAACATATCTGACAGCAATTAGACCTCCAAATAGGATGTGATGAGGCTCTTCTGTAATGCCACAAAGTAGAAGCCAAATGCAAATGGGTGTCAAGTCATTTTGAAGTACTTTTTGGAAAGAAATTATTCAAATTCCTGGATCTAGGACTTGGGGAGATAGCTCAGTAGAGTGAGCACTTGCCTGACAAGCTCAGGGTCCTGAGTTCAATCCCCAGTACCATAAATAAATAAATACATAAACAAACAAATAAATAAATATATAAAAATTCCTATATCTAAGAACATTTATTTTTGTGTATGCTTTGTGGTATCGGGTATTGAACTCAGGATCTTACACTTGCCAGATAAGCCCTTCTTCTACTATCTCCCTGCCCCCCTAAGAACATTTCTACAATAGATTTTATTGTACGACTAGGTTAACTATGTGTAATTGGCATTGATTTTGCCTTAATTAATTATAGGACTATTGGCTTTAATCTAGGTCAATTTCTAAATTTGATTCTAGTTTTATAAACCACAAAAATAAATTCTTAGATATCCAGTGGAAACTCAATAAGCTATAAAAAGGCAGTAGCAGTTCACTGAATTTTTAATTTAGAAAAATTGGAGGTGTTCTACATTTACAAGTTTCTTTCAAGTACTGAATGCAAGGGCAGGAATCAGAGGCTCCGAGCAGCCTAGTTTAGGGTGATTGTGGCTGCTTTGCGTCCAATTTCATTTTTGCTCTGACAGCTACTGTTGCTTTGGGCCATGGAAGGAGGTGTTTCTGGGCTGCCTGGGTCTCGAGGTGCTAGGTGCTAGTGGTCGCTGTGGCACATCTTTTAGGATGGGTATCTTAAGGATAGAAGCCTCTGGCCACAGAGATTGGGAAACTGCATCAATCAGAATGCGTGATCTGTCCATTTTGAGACTACAACATTTGAATCCCACCAAATGTAACATTGCGTTTTTCCCAGTTACTGGGGTTTGGACGCAGAGATGCCTTTCACTGAGCTATCTCTGCAGCCATGTATTAATTTTTGTTTTGAGATAGAGTCTTCTTAAGGTGCCCATGCTATCCTCAAACATGTGATCCTTCAAAACATTTTTTCTGTTTTAATTTTTACTTGTCAAACTAATTAATGTTATAGGCTTTTAGTACCAATTTAGTATACTCACTGTAATTAATAAAACATGCAGATAAATTCTAGATCAAGTGACAAATTTGGAAAATATTAATCCGATTTTGAATAATTGAACATTAATATTATTCTATTTAAATTTTCCATTTAAGAAACCACTTATTGAAAATAATAGCAACAATAATACACAAAATTGATGATGCTCAAGAAAACTAGGATCTAATTCTTATATTTTTACTTATTTTCCTCTTTATTCTAAAAATCTTGATAGTTTGTATAACAAGAAAGTGTTTTTTAAAAATTACAAATGAAATATATAAAAGTTGGTAAAAGGAGACAATAAGATGCAAACACACAAGTCCTAATGTCCTATACAGTTCCTGGTGGTTAAAATTAATATGTTTTCCTAAGCTTCTTCTTGTCACAATTCCAAAAGAAATGTTGCCATTCGTATCATTTTCATTATCTCAAGTGTGAAACAGATCCTGAG
Organism: Myocastor coypus; assembly: GCA_004027025.1. Classification (NCBI taxonomy): domain Eukaryota; kingdom Metazoa; phylum Chordata; class Mammalia; order Rodentia; family Myocastoridae; genus Myocastor; species Myocastor coypus. Next base: position 41,094 of record PVJA010000422.1, read on the forward strand.
TCTCCATGGGAAGCAAAGTCCATGCTGGGTTGGAGAGGCGTCCAGTGGTAGCATGCTTCCCCAGAATATGCAAGACCACGGGAGCAGTGCCCAGCACTGCAGAAAAGAAAACTGGCCCTGAATCAAAACGTAGTATTTTTTTTTTAATGCATTTGGTACAAGGTCTCACTGTGCAGCTCAGACTCATAGCAAACCTCCTGTTTTCAGCCTGTTCAGCACTAGGACTACAGGCACATACCACCATGCCTGGTCTCCCTGGCTGGCTCAGTGTGCCCAGAGGCAGGGCTGGTGCAGCATGTGGTGCCAGGGATTGAACTCTGGTTCCTGTGCTTGTCTAAGCAGGAGGTTAGTCTACTGAGCTACTTTGCCAGCCCTAAAACCTAGTGTTATCGGACACTCATATACAGTGATGGACAATGACATTATTAACATCTCTGCATCTTACCATTAACCCTTATCAAATTCTATAAAATGGTATGTACTATTCTCTTTCAATAACACTTAAATTATATCACTAAAGCATCAAAATAAATAAAAGATGATTTATGGTAAGCCAGGAATACCTGGCCTGAGAATATCTCCTCTGATAGTACATTTCTTCCCATGGGAAATCTGAATCTTTAGAGAAAAAAAAAAAAGAAAACATTATCTGGAAGGAAAAATAGAATTTGTATCCTTAAGACTGTGCTCCATAAATACTGCTACTCCAAACCAGACTTAGGATGTGCTGGGCAGACAAGAGTTGGAAGTTTTGTTGTACAAGTTTAACACATTAAAAGGTTACTGATGAGTCAGATTGCTCCTCGATGGTACAGACTTCATCCTGTACAGGGTTTTTCTGCATCTATAAAAATACCTGTGAAGCCAATTTACAAGTCATTGCTGGATCCAGTGAAGGCAGTATTCTATGAATTGAGAAAAGTAGGCTATGCAGTAAAATGTAATATTAAGACAGACTATTCACAGTAGTTCTGAGAACCAAATGAAACTTTTGAAACATTGTAAACCATGAATCTTTTTTTCTGCCTCAAAATGCTATAAAACTACCTTTATAAAAAATTCAGCTTTGAAAACAAAATTTTATCAATGTCAAGAACAAAAGTTTTTCAAGTCCATTAATGATACTAATATATAAGTATAATTTGGTTTTATTTTCAAATCTTTTTTTATATCACTCAAATTCAAAGAAGGAAACATTTATTTGCAGGCACAATTTGTTACACTAACCATATTGATATGCTGATTTTTAGAATATAATAATGTAAAAGCATTTTAAAATACACATTAAGTACCTTTGGTAGTCTATTCATTTATTCATTCACCAAATATATTCTGAGCAATTACCGTATCCCATAGCAGTTAACAAGACAGACAAAATTCTGATCTAAATCTGTTCTATTAGAGCAGTGGTTCTCAACCTTTCTAATACCATGACCCCGCAATATAGTTCCTCATGTTGTGGTGACCCCAAACCAAAAAATAATTTTGATGGCTACTTCAAAACTGTAATTTCGCTACAGTTATGATTTGGAATGGCTTTAGGCGACCCCTGTGTTTTGGTCCTTCAACCGCCATCGGGGTCACAACCCAAAGGTTGAGAACCACTGTGTAGAGCAATGGAAATTTTATTCTAAGAGAAGACCAAATCAAATAAGTAGAAAGCTAATGTAAAAAAGTGCGTGCACACACACACACACCCTTCAGATACTGATAGGTACATCTTTTAAAAAGAAACAAATAGGTGGAATTAAATGTGCTCCTATGGCCTTGCACATTCTAGTGAAGCACTCTACCACTGGACACCTCTCCAGCCCAGGATGGACTTTGCTTCCCATGGAAACCCAGGATCTGTTTCTCACTCCACATAATGAAAACAATATGAATGTCAACATTTCTTTTGGAATAGTGACAAGAAGAAGTTCAGAAACAAATATTAATTTTAATTTTGGGGGGGCTGTCTCAGGTTTCCTTCAGGGTTGATCTGAGGATTGAACTGCCAAATATTAATTTTAACCAGCAGTTAGACCATAAGTGGCATTTAGATAAAATAGGAATTCTTTGAAGAGTAAGGACCTAAGTGAAAACAGGGAATAAATCATCTGAATTTGTGGGAGGGAGTATCTCCTGGAATCTGTATTTGTAAGAGTTCTTGAGCCAAGAAAATGCTCTATTTTTCAAGAATCAGAAAGAATCACAAAGAACATCCCTGTCAAATGGAGCAGGATGAACGAGAAGGACAGAGTAAAAGGCACTGAGTTAAGAGCTGGCCAGTCCAAGTGGCCACAGCACGCTAAGATGCTTGCATTTTCTCCCGAAGTGATGGAAGCATCAGCATTTCAAGCAGATGACTGACATCATCTGATTTACATTCTTAAAAGCTTCCCGTGGCTGTCGTAAAATGAACATTAGGTGAGGGATGGCAGTGGGGGTGGAGGAAGCGATGAGGGAACAAGGATAAAGAACCACAGTTAGAGCAGCGCAGACAGGGCACCCAATAAAGGCTGCATGGAAAAGGTATTAATGGGTTAGTGCATGGCTGGGCTTATGGAGGTGATGAACAGTTGAAGTCTAAATACATTACTGACAGATAGACAGAGACAGAGACAGAGACAGAGACAGACAGACAGACAGACAGACAGACAGACAGACAGACAGATCCAGTGCAGATAAGGCATCTAAAAGTCTCTTTTAACATAGTATAATTGCTTTACATGTTTTTAGGGTTTTTGGCTTATTAGTCTGTTTTCAATCTGCATATATGTTGATTAGTTTTATAAGTTCTTATAAGATAAATAAATGAATATTACACTGGAAAAGTAAAATGGGGGTGGAGGGAAGGGCAAAAACAAATTAAAATGTGCTATGTAGATGTACCAATTTCCTACAGTGAATGTAATCAGATATGTATTAATAAAAGTTAAAAAAAAATAAAAACAAACAAATAAGTTCAGGGCCTCAAAGTTTATTTCTGTGTTAAGGTTTTGTGATTTAGTGAGGAGAGGAGAGTGGCTAGAATGAGGTGAAGGGGAATGGGAAGGGACAGCAAAGGCAGCTTGGGCTTCTGTGAGAGGGAGCGTAGGCACTCAGCTGTAGCTAGAGGGGCGTCTAAAGCTCAGGACTGCCGGACTTATTTTATAACATAAGAATAGTGTCTGTGTTTCCTTGGAGGCTAATATGAATGATCTAGGGGAAAGGAGAAATTAATGGAAAGGAAGATATAATCAGAAACGTCATCTGTGAAAGATCCACGGATGCCTTTGACCTCCGGTGGAAAGCCTGACAGTTTACCCACCAGAGTAGACAAAAAGCAAATTGTGCCACTGATTTCATGGAGGGAGGATGAGGGCATTATTTTCTTGTTTGTATTATTTCAATGAAAGAAGAAGCCCAGTTTCCAACTGGGAGAGGAGACAGCAAGAAGATTTGAGAAAAGAAGAGTAGGTGTTAAATAGCTTTCACGTATGGAAGGGAAATTCTACAAAAAAAAAAAAAAAAAAAAAGAGGGATGGTAAAAGCCGACTTGTGACTTCTGTTTCTACAGAAATAGAAGACATCTAACTATGCAGGACAGCAAGTCTAAAATTCAAAGTGTGTGTGGCTAAAATCTTTGGTAAATAAGGGAAGCGACCAAAGCAATCAGTGATTAGCCAGAAAATGTTTCAGCTGTGGAAACTTGATGACATGTGCTCCAGAAGAAGTTCATTTCTTTGTTGGAAAAAAGAGGAGAAAGCCTACAATTGTCAGGGAGTGGACGCTGGATATTCTGCTGAGTCCGGCCTAGGACTGAGAGGTGTGCCTTCAACAGATAACCGTTCCCGTCATTGCAGTGCTGCAAACATTCAGGAATGGTAGTGTACAAAGCATTTTTCTGGTTAGGACATAGAGGAAGGATGTGAGACTCACTGGGTGGGAGGAGACAAGATGGGATTCTGAAATGTCCAGAGAAATGTAGAAGAAGTTGTCCTGAAGAAGGGGGATGATTTTCAGGGCTTGGCTTCGCGTGGTGCTTGAAGGAAAGTTGCCATAAGCAGCTGGGCTAGACTCTAGCCGCTAGAGAGTAAGTTACCCTAATGAATATCAGTCTAGGACACAGTAAATAGCAGTGCTTGTGGCACAGGGGAAGAAGAACCCAAGGGGCAGTGGAAAGCGTGGTGGTCTCTTGGGCAAGACAGAGATCCGTGGGTCTCCCCTCAGCCTGTTTGCTGGAAGTGTATCAGTTGTGGGGGGAGAGAAAATAAAACTCTCCGGGATAACAAGCCTGTCGATTTTTGATGCCATTTATTTTTGTTCATTATTTTGTCTTGTGTTTTAAAAAGTATCTTCCTTACTTCAAATATAAAATTCTACAAATTCCCTGTTACTACTGTAACTGATCATGGAGAATTCACAGTTCAGAACCGCAGGCCTAGTTTGGGTTGCTCCAGTGATTATACTGTTAAGAGCTCCCAGCTCTTTAAGTTGAATCTCACAAAATTTATGAAAATTGAACAGACATGCTTCTATTCTGTAGTGACACCTTTCTTACCTCTTTTCCCTGGATCATATTTCTTCTTTCTGAGCTGCATGCTTCTTTGGTTTTATGTTTGTTCATTAGGGACTACATAGAAACCTATTTCTGACAAAGACCAGTGCCAAAGTATTACCTCTGTCATGCCCCCAGGAGGTTAAGAGGGGGTGTTCAAGGTACTCATTATATGGTTCATTCAGATCGTGTTGCTGATTTATCCAATTCGCTGTGGCAATTCTGCTTCTCTTTTGCACAAAGTGCAAATTAGAATTAAGGGTGTGGAAATATTGCCACTTAAATGAATACAGACATCACTCATTTAATATTGTGAGACATTGTGGGTAAATGGAAACAACCTATTTGTAGATTTATTTTATTTATTTTTGTATTTCAGGGGGTGTCTACAGGGTGTTCAGGGTCTCACTACTAGATTGGACTCATTGTGATCTTCCTGTCTACAGCCTCCCAGGAACTGGGATTACAGACATGCGACACCATGCCCAGTCTCAACTGTCACAGTGCACCCTGGGGGTGTGGCTGACACAGTAGGCTGGGGAGAAAACCCCCAGCCCCTGAACCTGCTTATAGGTACTTTAATCCACTGAGCTATTGGGTCAGCCCGGCAACCCATTTTTAAATGACAGTTAAACATCTGCTGAAGTTTCATTAAAATAGTTATTTTCTTACTTTAGAAACTGACTATATGTTACAGTATGAAAAAACTGAATGTCGTCATCTCACATTGTTCTATAGGATATTAATGAAAGTTCCCTTAAAGATCTGAAACAAGCTGCAGATCAGAGTTAAAGAACAGAATAAGCTGACCTCTAATCCTTTACAAATGTGATACTATCTGATAATATGGCTTAGTAACATAAAGCAGAAACATATTTGATTCTCTATCATTCAGTCTACTCTATTATTATGTCTGCAGGGATCTTTAATAAATTGCCCATCAATGTTATCAAAACCTATTTTTGGTGTGCTCTATGCATTTATTTTGCAATAGCGTCATCTAGCACTGCTCAAAATCTCTTAGGACTGTTCTTTCTGTTTGATAAATAGGTAAAACAACAAATCACATTTAAAATGTAATAGTTCATATTATTATAAACTTTTATATAATCAAAATATGATTTCCCAAAACATTATAATAGTAAAAGAATCTCTGAAGAAATTTTTTCAACACACAGTAGACAAAAAATATTTAAAATAGTAGAAAGTTCTAAATACAATTTAAGTCCAAACTGGTTAGTGTATCATATATTTTTTTCTTGTGGAGAAAATGCTTCTGACAAATATATTCTATCTGCCTTGTTGAATAGTTACATCTGGCCTACAACGACTCAACTATTAATTTAATAGCTTGATAAAAAAAAAACTTCAAGAAAATGACAAAAAGTGATCATTTTGAAAGAAAACAGCAAACAAAAAATGCTATCTTAACTTTAGTGTTTTATTTTTTCGCATATTTGCTATTATTATTAATACCGAAAAGTTAAATCTGGATGGACAAACCCATGCAGTACCAGACCAGACACCCTGACACGAGTAAAGCAGGTTTACTAAAAGCCCACGGGAGTGCTGCCTTGCAGATCAAGGCAGCATTGGGCAAAGGGGAGCAGGGGACTTTCTAGGATCTTTCAGGGAGTGTAACCAAGGGCTGGAACAGCCAGGTAACAACCAAATCATGGGTTTTGGGGGGATGGAGCTGTAACAGCTGAGGGAGAGCTAATCTTGGCAGGGCTACCTGGTTGGTGGGGGACCTTCCATGTTAACAAAGGAGAGTGTCCATGGTTGCCTTCCCAGGTCAAAGTGGGCCTGTTCTGTGGTTTGGGGTTTGGCTCTGCCTGGGACCAAGGGTAAGAGAGTTTGGGGGCAGGATGCCTGGGAAGCTTTGAATTCTGACCTATAGAATACATTTTCACTTTTGTATATAGCCATAACATGCACAACTGCAACTACTAGTACAAAGTACATATATGCCCATCAAGACAAGAAATTCCCTAAAGTATAGGTTATCTGGTCTAGAAAATACTTTACATGCATCTATTTTAATCTTGAGAAGTGAACACAAGTTTTCTTCATAGACTCACTTTGATGTTGATGACGATTCACTACTTTTCTGTGAAAACAATTTTAATATCTATTACTTATGGAGTTAACTCTGTATTTTACATATGCTGTGACTGTTATGTCCTGGAAACATATTCTAATAAAAACAAAAATTTAAATTAAATAAACGTATGTACTTTAGAGCAGCCAATCACTTCCATACCTTTCCAATTTTTCTGTACTTACACTGTGGAGGTAGACTCAGTGCTCGGTGGCATAATGCCTCCTCCCCACAGTTTTCTCTCTTACCTCAGTATCTTCAGTTATTATGCTAATCATGCCCCTGATATTCACAAGCCCACTCACTGGTCTGATTCTTTTCCCCAGATTCCTGCCCAAATGGTGTAACTGTCAACAACTACTTTATAATTTACATGTTAGAGTCTTTTGTACAATAAGAAACCACCAGCTCTATATTTTTTCTCCGACTACACAGCACATCATGGCTTATGTTGATCTTTCCTTCAACTAGGATCTTCTTACGTTTCCCCCAACTGTATATGTTTTGTTCTACATCACATCTTTCTTCTTAGGTTTCACCCTACATTTCAACCTATGAATATTTACGTCCTCCTTCTGGGGGCCCATGTCTTCCTAGCTTCCTCCTTCTATTAATTGGATAGCTGTTTTCAGGTTCCTATTCAAGTCCTCAGGTGAACTAACCATGAAGAGGCTAGGATTAAAGCACCGGACATGCTACAAGTTGCAGCTAAGTGACTTTCACTTTGCCTATAAATTATTCATCAATATCATTAGATGAGTCACTCCAAAGTCCCTTTTTCTCATCAGCACTATACTATTCTATTCTATTTTTTAAATTTCTGTGGTACACTGTCAGTGAAAAGTGACTTATGAATTGACTTACAGTAGGTCTCCAGTTACCTAAAGGGGATTCATTCTATATACCCCAGTAGATATCCAATACCACAGACTTCACTAAATGGCATGTAGACTATGTTTTTCCCTAAAGATGTGTGCCATTAATGTTGGATGCTTCTGTTTTAATCAAGCAATTGTGCACTATGACCCTTATTTTTGCCATTTAAGGCAGGACAGCAAAACTAGCAGACATTTCTTTTTCCTTGTTCACAATTTCACGCATAGAAGATTTATTCTTACCATCGATCCTTTGAAACTTTTCTTTTCTTACTTTCCATTTAAAGGAAGCACTTTAGAGCTACACTGGCCATATCTGAATTGACATGCTTTGGGACTTATTTTACCTTAAGTAAAATAAAGATTACTAATAAAGATTACTAGAACACATGTTCTCTAATACTGTGATGATTTGATGTGATAACCAAGAGATTTAAGTGATTAACAGCATGGCAATATAAACCAGACAAATGGACTATTGACTTCTAGGTGGGATAGAGAGAGATGGGTGAAACTTCATCAAATTACAGTGGCTTACAATTCAGCTAATTACAGTGGCTTACAATTTAAAACTTACAGATTGTTTCTAGAATTTTCCATTTATTACCATGGCCAGGATGGGGAGAATGGCCACAGTTGGCTATGAATACTTGAAATGGAAGAAACTGAATAAAAAGGACTACCGCATTAGCTCCTTCCAAACCTCACAGCAAGCCAGGCACGGTGGCACATGCTCATAAGCCCAGCTAGTTGGGAAGCACAAGGCACAAGGATCAAAAAGTTCAAGGACAGCCTGGGAAACTCTGTAAGGCTATATATAAAAATAAAAAGTAAAAAGACTAGAGATATAGCCTAGCAGTAGGACACCATGAAAAGTGCTGAAAAAAAAATTCACCAATAGATGTATAAAAAAATCAAATAATATAATAGACCCATCTTTTTTACCACAAAGGTCATACTTGCATAAACATATAAAATTACTGGTTTTGGATTTAATTTTATATTATTTGTTATATAAAGACCTAACATTTAAAATCCAATATGCTTTATTAACCCCGTTAGTATTTTAATTATTTGCCATTTAGATTTGTATATGTGCACACAAATGTTTTGCCCTTGCAAAATTACAGAGGCTCTGCCATGCCTAAGAAAATTCAAATAAATTTAAGCCACTGTGTTTTCCCACTAGTGATATCAAAACATAGAGTGAGTTTACATTAGCTTTTCCTTAGTAACCCCTTCTGCTCCTGTTGACCCTCCTGTCACTGATGTCTCAAAAAGTTTCCTAAAGGATCAGCTTGATTATAAATCTTTAATCTGCTTTATGGAATCAAAAATGGCCTTTTGATCACTTAAGACTGACATAAAAACAATAGTCTTCTTTATTATGTTTATTGGCTGCTTATGTTATAAGTTATTTACATAAATGGTCTCACACATGAAAACCTTAGTATTACCTTCATTTATAGATAGTGAAAATGAAGCTCAGAGTGATAAAGGATCCCCAAGGCTGGCGGAGCCAGCACTCCAACTCAGACCATGCCCACATGCTAAACTGTTAAAAATATGTCTCCCTGCCAACAAAAGTCTCATAACTGGCCCTGAAATTTCAAAAGCACAGAACTATATGCCTTAACATGACAATGTTCTCTTTCTTCCCAAAATGGCAACAATTAAGGAATCTGAGAAAATTGTCTTCTTAGTGGACAGCAGACTAAATATATGTAAAGGAACATGAATTTCCAAAGGCAGCAAAAGGTCCATCCAGCCTTGCTAACACGTTGCACTTGTTCTTGTCTAAAACACTGTGCGTGAAGGCACCTTTCCTGCCCCACATGTTACAACCACACATGCTACAGTTTTTGTGGACGCCATCCAGCGTGGCAGAGTCACCCAACTAAGAGGCGAGAGAGCTGTCTGTTGCCAGTCCTGTGGCAACCTGCATGTCACAGTAGAGGAGTGGAAGTGGCAGGCCAAAGGTGCAGGAGCATGGGAAGTCCTGAATATGCATATGTAAATTCAATCATAATATTCACTTACTGGATTTATAAACTATGGCTAATAGCACAAATAATGTATGTGCATGACCACATGCATAAAGAAACACCTTGCATTTAACACTTGATTAACTAAAAATGTTATTCACCCTTGTGACGGCATCGATAAGCACCTGAGAAAGCATAAAAATGAAAAAAGGTTGCATAATCTAAGGCAGTCAGGATGGAAGAGCGTGAAGGAAAGGGGATTTTTTGCATAGAATCTCGGGACCAGCTGTCAATTTTCAACTTTAAGCAATTAATTTCAAAGAGTGACAGATGTGAAGGCAATAGATTCTCTTACGCCAAAACACAGCCGGTTGTTATGTGTGAGTACGCAACCATAATAATTGTGCAAAGAGTAAGCAAGCTCCTCAGCAGGACGCTGCACCCATTAGTATTTTCAGCCACTGAGCACACGGTAAGCAGCAGCAGCCGCCGCAATATTGACAGATACACAGAGCAGGAGAGGTGGACGCGTCTAGGCTTCTCATGTGAATCATGCTGCATTCGAGGTTGCCTGAATCTACAACTGATAATGTTTCATACTGCAAAGCTATGTATTTCCCAACTTTATATATGACAAAATATAATAATTTTTCATGATGATAGAAATGTACTCTCAGTTACAGTTTATGAATAGAGTTCAGTAATAGTGAAAAGATTGCATTCCAAAAGGCACCATCTCTTAATAAAAGATACAATGCTCAAGAAAGCCAACAAAATTTTATCCAAGAGTTTCTCTTTGATCTTAAGACAGAACTAGAGATGAAAGTGAAGATGCATAGTCTCGTTGGACTTTTTCATATAATTGGGAACCTTTTCTAAAAAGTTCAAAGGTTTAGCTGATATGTCAGAATTTAAATTATATTGCATATGATTAACATGTATTACATACATATAATTGCATTGACATTTTTGCTTTACTCGAACAATTATCTTTTCAAAATGGCCATTTTTCATGACAGTAAAAATTTAGCGAGTAAGGTTTTAGATATCTGCTTATGCATTCCAGAGGAAGCATTTTTCTAACAGGTGTTGGGCACGGCTATTTCTCTGACTCCACTAGAAAGGAAAAGTATTGCATCAGAGGCCATAGAGATAGCTCAGCAGTCTAAGCACCTCCCTAGGCAAGTGCAAGGACCCGGGTTCAATCCTGGTACTGCAAGTCATGCCATGTCCGACTCAGGTGCATCAAACTGGCCGCCAAGGCCAGGCATGGTGGTGCACAACTGTAATCCCAGAGCTGGGGAGTCTGAAGCATGAGGATCACTAGGAGTCCGAGTTGTGTAATGAGACCCTGTACCAAATACATAAAATTAAAAAGAAAGAAAAATAAGGTACTGGATCAAAAATTTTGAGGGAGTCTGGACATACAAATGGATAAAAGTGACTAAATAATAAATTCCCATGTCTAAAAGAGCCTTTAGGGTAGTCTAAATGGTAGGAACTGGCTGCATTATCCAAACCTCCATATAGAGCCACAGGAAAGCATGGGGTGACTGCTGTGGTCCTGGCAGGTGCCAGGTACAGTTCAAAATGATCCTTTGGGGCAGCAAGATTCACTACAAAGTGACTCTAGGAAGGACAGGTGCAGCATCCTGCCACAGAAAGGGAATGGAGAGGAAGGAACATGACGGGAACTAATAAAAGGGGAACACACTCCTAAACTTGAGCCAGACAGAAAGGACAAAGGGATTGGCAATAGCAAGGATGCGAGTGCCCTGAGATGGGATGCAGTCTGGCTAGGCAGCGGGCAGTGGACCTCTACAGCCCTGTCGGTGTTAGTCCCATTGGAGCAGAAAGGAAGACGCACTGTGCTGCTGGAGGACGAAGGTGTGCTCTGAAGCCAGACTTGTATTCCTATACATACTACTATATGAACTTCACAGAAGTTATTGAACTTCGTTAAATGTCTCAGTTATGTTTCTGTTACTTATTTCCTCTTGTGCGATTCATTCAACCTGACACTACACTAGTTAACAACAAGATCAAAGAAGCACTTGGTTAATTATTAAATGTAGAGCCTGTAACCTGATAGATTTCACAGTTTGTTTTCGCAGCGGCATGCATAACATTGAAATTGCCAGTAGTTCCCTTTTTTTCTAACCTCTATTTTTTTTTTTTTTTTTTAATGTACAGGGTCTATAGGATCTCACTGTGTAGATCGGACTGGTAGTGATTCTCCTGTTTTCAGCCTCCCAAGTGCTGGGATTACAGGTGTGTGCCTCCACGCCCAGTCTTCTACCCTGCCTCTTTGAACAATGCCTAACAAAATGTCAAAGATGCACCTCTCGCTGGGTGTGGTGGCGCATGCCTGTAATCCCAGCACTTGGGAGGATGAGGCAGGAGAATCAGTGTGAGTTCGAGACCAGTCTGGGCTACAAAAGTAAGCTCAAGGCCATTGCATAGGGAGACCCTGTCCCAAAAAGACAAAAAGACAAAAAAAAAAAAAAGATACACCACTCACTTCTAGAGTTTGCTATTGCTTACAACCAGATCTTCTGTGCAACTCCAATGTTTCATGAATTACATGAATTAAACTACAATAAATATTTAAATTTTTTCTTATAAATGGTATTGAGCAAGTGTTAGTATGGTTTTATCAATTCATTGTTCATTTTTCTTTTTTATGTTAAAACAGAGAAAAATCGTTGCATTGCTTCCTTGCAGCAGGTTGTAGAATAAGGTCAAGAGTTCATGGGGTCAATTTCCTCTGTGTCAACCCTTTTTCAACATGCCACCTCCTCCCAAGAGTGCATGACTTTCTCCAAGCACAGTATGTTGTGCATTCATTCAGAAATCATTAATGAAGGATCTACAGGACACCCAGCCCAGTAGCACATGCTGTGGGAAGAATTTTTAAACTACAACTTTCCTGTAAATTAGTCACAAGACCACAAAAGATGTCCAAAGGTTTTCCCAATGATTTTACTAACTCACAGTAGATTAAAATATGGCATTTACCTTTCCTTTTGCACTGGAGATATTTCTTATTATGTCCAACTCTCTCTGGAATCTGTCCAAGTAAAGGCATGAATTTTAGTTTACAGTAAGTGAAGGCTTGGTTCATTCTGCAATTCTGGATCTCTGGTGCTAGCTGACTTATATGGAAATGTGCCATACAAATTCAGCACAATTAGTCCAGTACTAACCATGTGCACTCCAAACTGTGCCTGGCTTATGGCACTCAACATTCTGCCCTATGATATTCTAAGTAGCGTCTTCGAATACCCTGTGTGAGGAAATCAGGAAATGGCCGACCTTTCTACCATCCAGTATATTCTAAGTAGGTCTGCAGTTATCCACCTCATGTTTTACTAGACACAAATTAAAACTCACCTAGCTTAAGGTTACAGCAAACACTACCAGTTAGTCTCCATTGTTTTGTGACTCTGAACTAAGCATGCCTTGCTGATACAGGAGAGGCATCTTCAGAATTGAGATCACCAAACAAATACTGGGTCATGTCTCATTTCTGACTTATTAACTCTATGCTGATAGATACATAAGGGACAAGTGAGTCACACACACACACTATTTCCCAAGAACATACAAAGCCCAAAACATAATCAATGCATTCAGTGATGTCCAAATATCGTCTTCAAACACGTCTTTAAAGCTAAGTGGCATATTGTGGGTAAATTATGCGCCATCTGAGCAAGCACCATAGTGGCAGGGAAGGTATTCAGTAATTACTTGACCCTATTTTGTTGAAATTTTATGACAACAGGTCTGTTACTACAGCATTATCTCAAATGTTGAGGGACTAATTATAATATAGGTTAATATGTGCTGGTGATTTATTGGAAACACTACCAAGTTTTGCAAAGGGTGGAGATTTTTTTTAATCCAGAGCCTCATGGCCTCATGAATGCTAGACAAACACTCTACATCCCTAGCCACGTGCATGTGTGTGTGTGTGTGTGTGTGTGTGTGTGTGTGTGTTACCTGGGATCAAACTCAGGATTTCTCTACCACTGAAGTACATCCCCAACTCTTTTCCTTTTTTGAAAGAGGGGCCCCCTAAGTTGCCCAAGTTTATCTCAAACTTGCTATCCTCCTGCCTCCATCTCTCAGTTAATTGGGATTACCAGTATGAGCCAGCATGACCAACTTTGAGATTTTTTATAGTAATTCTTGGAATGAAATTATGCTCTGTCTCTTGTAATAGGATTCTCAAGTCCTCTTGATTACCAATAAAAGGAAAATTTCATCATAGTTATACAAAAGCACAGAGAACCTATTTTAAAATTATGACATTTGTATTTATTAAACTTCTAACAGTGGCAGGAGTGTTAATCAACCTGTCATCACATCTTTGCTCCTCGTCACTCTCCACCCTATCACCATGAAAAAGAGAGCTGTAAGAAGCAAAAATTGATCTTTCTATAGATTTTTCCCTGAGCTGCAACCAGCCAAGGAATTACTCTATTTTATGTGTCACTGTGAGACATTCTTGGAGCAGTTGTATAGAGCCCGAATTGTTCTGCGCGGTGACCCCCATGCACAGACCTCACCCAGTGAAAATCATGGGATATCGTTATGCTGAATGAGTGTGTCAAAGATAGCCACTGTCATTTTTAAACTGTACCAAACATTAATAATGTACTTTATTATTTTCTTTGAGTGAATGGTTTTCACTTTTTTCTTAGTCACAAAAAACATTTTGTCTAGAACAAACTTATATTCTACATTTGTACACATGTGAGCACACATTCAACATTTGAAAATTACTTCTAAAAATACATAAGACTGAGCTGAAATTACAAAAGCTCTAATAGATTATTAGGAGATGGTTATAGGTAATATGCCATGATTTTATTAATATAAATTTTATTATATCCTATGTGCAGTATGTCTGCATATATTAGCCAAGTTATAATCACAACAAATAACCTAACGTCAACTCAGCCAAAGCTTTTCTCGAAGGATCTTGAAAATAATCTGAAAGAAATGAAATTAAACAATGATTAATGAAAAATAAAAAAGCATCATATAAACAGATAAATTCTATAAATGAAGAATGTATATTTTTGGAATCTGGGAAAATTTTTCCAATTTCTGGCTCTTGAGGCTTAAGGGATCATCATTGGGAGGTGATTTAGTAGTTGCCCCTCTATGAAAGAATGATCACCTCCACACTGATGATCTCTGTGAAGATGCTTTTGTATAAAGTGGCGCTTTACACCAACTTTTCCACTAGACATGTTGTGACTGTGGGTTAATAAGAACCAGACAGTCTCCACTGCTTGCAGAAACAGAGCTCTGCCCTGTGTGCTGTGGCCTTGCCTCAGGGGAGCCCCATCCTCTGGCTACTCATGTAGATTAGAAGTGTCCTCCAGGTTGGGAATGACAGTTGTCTCAGCTACTTTCCTCTTCTTGCTAAGACAAAATACCTGATACCCAAAGTTGAAGGAAGAAAGGTTTGTTTAGTTCACAATTTGTGGACGTTTCAGTCCCTAATCGGCTGACTTCCAGGAAGGGTGGCACATGGCAGAGGGGCAACTGTTCATGTTGGCAGAAGACAGCAAAAGCAACAAAAGCCAAAAGAGGAAAGGGCCCGCCTCTTCTCCTCCCTCGTGTTGTATGCAGGCTATCCACCATGGCCCTCGAATGACTGCAGCCCTAACACTTTCCCTCCTCTTACATAGACTCAGGGTGTTTACAGCTGGAGAGTTCTGGCCTCCTGCTGGGTCACCTAGTTCAACTAAACTTCTCAAGTTGACACAAAGAGCAACATCCTAGAGCAGCAAGGGTATGTCTTCTGCATGCTATGTTGTAGAACTGCTGAGTTATTTAGTTACGCTTCTAGACTCCTTCAGCTGACACAATATATCCACCATAAGAGTTTTGCATGTAAAACAGAAGAGAAGAACTGTATCTCGTTGAGGTTTATGTATTTTTTAGTATTTCTAAATGGAAGCAATATAACTTGAGAAGATTTCAGTGATGATTGGCATTATTATACAGAGCATGAAAGGTGTTGAGAAGATATTAAGTGATTAAAAAAATCAAATCATGCACTTTGGTGTGAGAAGTTTAAAGAAATAGCTATCACTGGATTGTATCTCTGTACACCTCTTTCCGAACACTCAGATGTCAATCAGGCTCTATTAGCATTCATTACTATAACAAAATACTTGGTTTCCTCAACTTAGAAAAAGAAAAGCTTTTGCTCACATCTTAAGCCCATGTTTGGTTGGCCTGATGGCTTTTTGGTCTACAGCAAAGCAGCTCATTATGCCGATAAGTGCTATGGTTCAAATCTGAAAAGTCCCGCAAAATGTTGTGTGGTTAGAGGGCGATTGGGTCATGGAGAGGCCGGCCACAGGTGCCCTCATTGGTGGTTCAGCAGCTGAACGAGCTGTTAGAGGGCGGGGCTCTGCTGCGCATGGGCCACTGCGTGGCCTGGTGCGCTGGATTCTGTCCCCAGTCTTTCCTTACTGTCGCCTCCCTGACTGCCAAGAGCTGAGCGCCTTCCCCTCCACCATGCCTCTCTGCAGCCCTGTCTCTGCTTTGCAGTCTGAAAACTATGTGTTGAAACTGTGAAGCAAACTAGACCGCTCCTCAGCTAAGTTGGAAGTGTTGCGCGTTTTGTCCCAGGGATTAGAAAGTAGCAAGACAGGAAGCAGGTGGTAAAGCAAAGCCTGTGCCAAGAAGAGGAGAGTGAAGGGACTCAGGTCCAAGGTCCCCTTCAAGGCTGCCAGTGTCCCCATCGGTCACAGGAAAGCCTCTTACCAAACCCAGCTTTTAAATTTCACCCACCTCCCAGCCATCCCTCTCTGAAGATCCAGACCTTGGACAACATTCCATCCCTCCACAGCAGCATGAGCAGCAGGACGTCTCCCCAGCACCCCACGGTGGGAGGCAGAAGTCCTAACTATCAGTCTCCACTGAAGGTTTTGAAGGTCTTAATTAACCTTCTCCTGTCCTCAAAAAAAAAAAAAAAAAAAAGTTTAAGACCTCAATAGAGCTTTGTTAACATGGGAAAGTTACATAAGGACAGCAAAATCATCTCTTTGATATTTCTAATGTTTGACCAACAAAAAATATTTTACCTTGGAGGAAAAACACCATTGTGCTTTAAATAGACATGAAATTTGAAAGTGCTCTAGCCCACTTAGATTTTTATATTTGAACTTGATTTTCAAATGAAGTCTTTAAGCTCGTGATGAAATGGCGATTCTTGAACCTCTGTTCACACCATGTGTTTTTTTCTCTTATTTCCTAATCTTACAGATTTCTTCCTCTGATTCCCACTGTGTTCCTTACTCTCTAACAAGACCTTGAGAAGCCACAAACACTGTCTAGAGCTCCTCCCCATCCTCCACCATCCTGGAGCTCCCCACACCCCTCACCCCCTGTCCTTCCCTCTGTTCCGAAGCCGGGAGAGCCTCCAGAGCCATGGCGGGGTTACTGTCCCACTTGCGCCCTGCTTACCTGCAGTCTGTCTGCCCTGAAACATAAGGGAATTCTCAGAGCCATAAGTCTTACACAGATGTCTGCTTTAAATCCGACTGTACACAGAGTCCTCTGAATTTACAAGGTAACATTTTAAAACTTCAATCCAGGTCACGCAGCACTTAGGATCTGGAGCCCTGCCTAACTCTCATACTTTTCCACGCTCCTTTCAACCTAGCCAAACCAAGGAGCGTCTTGATTCTATTGCTCTATTGTGCTATGTTCTACTTATAATTCAAGACTGACTTGGCCCGGGAAAAATTCTTGTTTTAGCTTTCCTACCTTACTTCAAAATTACAAGCTCTAAATATATTTACTTATAATATTTATTTATTTATTTATTTATTTATTTATTTATTTATTTATTTATTACAGGGTCTCGCTATGCAGCTCAGATTCATAGAGATCCTCCTGTCTCAGCCTTCACAGTGCTAGGATTACCAGTGTGCCCCCACCACACCAGATTTCAGTGGTTCTGAGCTGGAATGGCATACAATGCCAGAGATCGAACTCCAGTCCTGGCACTTGCCAGGCAGGTCTTAGACAGTTGAGCTATCTCCCCAACCCAACTGACAGTTATTTTTGAGCCAGATTGAGTAAGATCCTTTATTATCTACATTTACCAACTCTTGGCTTTTATTACCAATGCTACTGACTGTAATATCCTGAAAAGCCACTACTTCCCAAAATATAACTTTGAAAATGATCTGGTGATTCAGCTATTCACCAAATAAATGAAACTTAAAGTGAGTTTATCATGATAAGCTGTGGCCATCAAAAAAATTAGAGTAATTATTATTTGATTTCAAAGATCATCTTTGGCACCTTTGCTACTTTATTAAGGGCATGGTTCATAGCACAGTTTCTGCCTTAAAAAGTCACAGTGCTTTCATGAGTATTGCTAGGTAAATCTGCAAAATTTCTACTAGCAATACCTTGTCCTTTGGCTCTTACCCTAAGATACAACCTTCGTTTAATTAAGCTAATTGTCTAAATTACCAAAAATGAAGCTAGATATCATCATAATAAACTACAAAGGTGGCATAAGTAGGTAATGTGAACGTGCTGTTTTCTTAAAAGTGCTTTTGAGTAGAGCACTGCTGTGCCAGTTAAAGTTGGTATGGCTTGTTAGCTGCCTTATTGTTTTATGGCTGGGGGATCTGTATAAAGCCCCAAGCTGGATTCTCCCTGCTCACTCAGAATAAGTAAGGACAGATGCTAGATGATCAGAAATCAGATGCCAGTTTACTGCCTCTGTTACCTAAGGATGGAGAACAGCTGAATGGACATTTTAAAATACATTTTATGTGATTGTCCCATTAAATTCTTAGATATCTTTTAATTCTAAGAATGATATGATTTGCTGATCATATTTTTGCTTAAAAAACAAATTGATTTTTTCAAAAAATAAGAAAATTATCTAGGTTTGTTCTAGTCATGTTTATCTAGGATGAATTAAAACATCAAGTTTTTTTCTCCTCTTTATGTTCATTGCATTATTTTGAAGTGTTCTTCCATTACTCCCAAGCCGTAGAAGCCAAATAGTCTGCATATGTTATCTCTAATCCAAAACGCATGCAGTCTTTTAGAGAAGAAAACTCCATTTTTTTATGTATTTTGTTTGTTCTCATCCTCCTGATTTAGTTCTGTGGATCCTCAGTTAATTACATAGCTTTCAGTGAAAACTTTGTCTACATTCTATATTTTCCCATTGAACCTCTCTTGGGATTTTTTTTTTGTCCTATATTAATTGGAACTTCTACTAGCTCCAACTACTTTTCATCCAGAGTGTAGGAAATCTTTTACTTACTTTGTTATGAAATAAAAACATCCCAGACTGTTATCTTTATCATCATTGTGACTAGACCACCCCACCCATGCTCTCTTGATGGATCTGTCCTGTCTGCCCTTAGGATAAAAGAGTTCTTTCTCAGCTCTCCTATCTTGTTTCAGAGATTGATAACTTCTCACCTAAATATTTACAGTTGAATCATTCACATAAGGGCCTTTCCATACCTGCTGCCTATTTGGAGGCATACTTATCAGGTAGTTCTGCCTACATGCTCTCTTACCCAAACGTTCCCTTGTCCACAGCCATAACCATAGCCACCAAGAAAATTCATGCTATCAGCACTGTGTAGCTGAACTCTTGCAGTAGTTTTTCTACCACTGTTACTACTAATTGATATGCTTTCTGTTCAGCAGCAGAATGCCTCTTTCACTTTTTATGGGGATTGCTTTGTAGGTGCTTATTGGAACTTTCAGGTATTTGGTTTCTCCAATGTCCAATGGTGATAGACATGGCAAACAAGGAAACCTATTTTTATACTGTTCTGAAGGAGATGGAAATGGAGACGGAGACGGAGACGGAGACGGAGACAGAGATGGAGATGAATAGAGACAGAGACAGAGATAGAGATACAGAGAGAAATGATATATATACATATGATAGAGTTAATAGAGATAGACATAGAAATATAAATGAAAGAAAGAAAGAGAGAGAGAGAGAGAGATACATATATACACAGAGCCATAGATGATATGTGGGTGATATATGGATGATATATGATGTAAATAAATATATAGGTGTATGTATAGGCTGAGCCAGCCATAAAAATAAATAAATAAACAAACAAAAGTTCTGAAACAAAAAAAAATAAAATTAAAAAATAAATAAATAGGTGTAGATGTAGAGATGTGTGTAGAATTTTGAACTGAATTTAGCATAGAGAATGAAAAAAATATTCAACCTACATCTGATCTAGAACTGAAAATCCAGAGTCATTTAAAATCATAGATAGCATTGTACCATTGTCTGAAGTTCAAAACCTTTCTGGTTTTTCCCTGATTTTAATATGAACACAAAAGAAATTTATCTCAGTGATCCCCCAAGAGATATGATCTTGAACCCCCTCATCAGTATTTATCTTTATATTTTTTTCATTTCGATATTTCATACAGTGTCTCAGTATGCACATTGGAAACTTGGTGATCCTCCTATTTTCAGCACCCGCAGTGCTCAGATTATAGGCATGCGCCACCACACCCGGACTCTGTGGCCAGTTCAGCGCACCCCAAGTGTGGGGCTGGCATAGCATGCAGCACTGGGGATTGAACCCTGGTCCCTGCACTTGCCAAAGCAGGTGCTTAGTCTGCTGAGCTATCTTGCCAGCCCTTGTCAACATTTATCTTGTGGCAGTGATTCTCCATCCCTTCAGCTGGCCTTGGTGTCTCTGAATACACAACAGCTCCCTTCCCATTGGCAATCTCTCACTCTCTGTGTTCTTTTTGTCTCAGCCATTTGACACGAATGCTACTCATTGCTTGGCTCCATCTCTGCCTTTGTTTGTTTTATTTATTTATTTATTTATTTATTTATTTATTTATTTGTCTTTTTGATACAGGGTCTCGCTGTACAGTTCAGGCTGGCCTTGAGCTCAGTTTTGAAGCCCAGGCTGGTCTCGAACTCTGCCTTTGTCTTATGTGTACTGTCTTGATTATGCCCTTTGCTAGGTGTCAGATCTAGTGTTTTCATCGTGATGAAAGGATTGTCCTAACCCCACCTAAGGTACACACCCCTGTGACATGATAGGCACAATTGCTGGTATGAGCTTATGCTATCTATCTATCTATCTATCTATCTATCTATCTATCTATCTACCTACCTACCTATCTATCTATTTATTTATATTTTGAAAGAAAATGAAAAATAATAATTAACATATTAGAAATGATACAGAATTTCACTAAATAAGATGATAGAAATTCAACAATGGTTGTTATAATGCACACTGCTATTTTCAAATTAGTTGTTCAGACTACCACATATAAGTATGTAAGTTGATCAAAAATTTAAAAGAAAAAAATTCATGCATTAACTTTTCCTTTCTATAGGCCAGTAGAAATCAGCAGTACAATTGTCCCAGCTATCCTGTGTGTGTGTGTGTGTGTGTGTGTGTGTGTGTGTATTTTTTCCCTTCTTTTTTCATTCCTTTTTCTTTTCCTCTATCCCAGTTGTTCTTTCAGTTTGAAAAGTTTAACTTTCAAAATATTTATTGAGCCTTTTGAGTTCTATTTAGTCTTTCACGTTCCAACACAAGGAAGATGATCTGATGTTTACACATGTGGGTATGATTTATTTCACTTATGAATATGGTCTCTAGTTTCATCCATTTACCAAAGGATGTTTGTCTTTGTTTATAACTTAGTAACACTCTACTATATAAAAAAAATCACATATTTTTTATTCATTCCTTATTTGATGGGCATTTGGGTTGTTTCAAATATTTGACTATCATAAATTGCACTGCTATATAAATATGAGTGCACATATATCACTGTGGTATGATACTTTCAGTTCTTCTGGGAAAGTACCCAGAAAGGAAACAGCTGTGTTGAATGTGACCCCTAGTCCTACATTCTGAGGATTCTCCACACCGATTTGCACAGTGGCTCTATCAATCGACACTCCTACGAACAGTAGATACGGGTTCCTTTACCCCTATGGTCCCTCCAGTATTCGTTATTGGTTTACATCTTCATAATAGCCATTCTTTCTGGAGTAAGATGGAACCTCAGTGTCATTTTAAATTGCACTTCTCAAATAACCAACTATGTTTAACATTTTTTTCATAGATTTATTTACCATTTGTATTTCTTCATCTGAGAAGTATGTATTGATCTCAGGTGCGCATTTTGTGATTGAGTCTTTGAATTTGGGGGGACTGATTTTTTAAATTCTTTGCATGTTCTAAATAGAAGTCCTTTGTCTGAGGACAATTGGCTAAAATTTTTACCAATACATGGGTTTTCTGTCTATTTTGTTCATGATTTCTTTGACATGCAAGAACTTTTCAATAGGATGAGATCCCAGTTGTTGATTCTTTGAAATATTTTCCATGCAACTTGGTTTTGTTCTAGTCTATGTGTTCAAGATTTCTACCTACTTTTCCTTCCAGTACATTTAGTGCTTTTGTGTTAATGTTTAAATGTTTGATCCATTTTGACTTTAATTTAATGTATGGTGATGACATGGCTGTAATTTTAGTGTTTGTTATGTGGAAAGCCAGTTTTTCCAGCACAATATACTGAAGAGACTATCTTTCTTCCAGTGAGCACACTTGGCTCTTTTGTCAAAGATAAGATTGCAGAGTGTGTTTGTAGTTGTGTCTACATCTTCTAATCTGTTCCATTTTTCCTCATCTAATCTATTCTCTTTTTTTTTTTTTATAGTACTATGCTAATTTTGTCACAATAGTTTTGTAGTATAATTTCAATCAGGGATTGCCATTCTTTCTGCCTTGATTTTGCTACCCAGTATTGCTTTTTTTAATTTTTTTTTTCAGACAAGGTCTTGCTGTACAGTTCAGGCTGTCTTTTTTTGTAGCCCAGGCTGCTCTCGAACTCACACCAATCCTCATGCCTCAGCCTCCCAAGTGCTGGGACACAAGCGTGTGTCACCATGCCCTACCAGTACTGCTTTTGCAATTCTAGGTCTCTTGTGGTTCCAGATGAATTTTAGATATATTTTCTTTAGATCTGTGGGTTACGCTAATAGTATTTTAATTAGGATTGCACTGAACCTGTATAACAATTTTGGGAGTATGGTCATTTTCACAACATTGTTTCCTCCTATCTATGAACAAGAAATATTTTTCCATTTTCTGAAATCCTCTTCAATCAATTTTTGAGCTGATGTCTTTAATTAATTAAACATATATATCAGATTCTGGAGGATGAGGATGAGTTGTGAGCAAGACACAGCTCCTGCTCTTGCAGAGCTTACATTCTACTAGCCAGAGAACAAATATGTGATACCTACATGCTAGGTCATGCAATTACTATAAAAGTTAAAATAAGAAAATAAAAGAGTTAGTGATTAGGGCTGGCTAGGAATTGAAAGAGACATCATTGTATGTACAGTGGTCAGAAACATCTCTTTACTAACAGGTAATTTTGGGGACATAAATACAATCAAAGTCCACATCATGTAGATATCTAGGAGAAGCAGAGATCAGATCAAGGGACCATGCCCTGAGACTGAAGGGCTTGTGTCATTATTGAGCAACAGTAAGGAAACTGATGTGGCTGGAGATTAGGATGGAACCAGTGCCAGAAGGTAAAGTTAGGGTAGCCAGGGTAAGAGCAGGGATGGAGATGGTTGACAGGCTACAACAGTAGAATATCCCAGCAGTGCCACCAGGAGAGGCAAGCTGTAAGGGGAGGTTTAATTCTAAGTAAATAATTTGATTAAGAACAATGTACGTGTGTAAATGATAGAAGTCTGATTTTCCATATTACTCTAGTAAGACAGAGAGTAAAGAGAATGTGAAGATAATTAGGGCATATTGTGCAATAAAAAGTAATTAGAAATAGTTCTAACAGGAAATAAACTAATTGTTTCAAAGTTATTTAAATTCCACATTTACAGTTGGTTAATTGCTGTCTTAGATTGCAATGTAGCCAGGGTAAGCAAATGAATCAAGTTCTAGGAGTAAATGAAAAAATTGAAGAGACTTAAATTATTCCAAAACGCCAAATGGGCGATTAGCTACATGCAGTCTTCTAGCTTTTTATTGGAATTGAAAACTGCATTTAGTACCTATATATGAACTGCTATATTTTCATTGTGTGGGTAAAAGATAAGAGCTAAATATCAGCTCTAATATTCTGAAGAGAACAAGAGAATAAGATGTGATTCTAGACATGAAAATTAAAAGCTAAAAGCACCTGATTTCCTCATCAATTTCATTCATTGATCCAGAGTCATATAAAGAAGACTTTTCAATATAGTTTTGACCATGATTGAGACAAAAGTAAAATTTTTAGCCTTGCTTTTACTACTGTAATAACTCCTGAAATCAGGACTGTGGAATGACGCTTCTTTATTTATTTTAAAGGTGAAAAAATAAATAGCAAGAACAAAGACAAAAACAAAGCCAACAGAGCTAAAATACAACCCATAAATTAGAAAAAAGTATTAATCAACAGTCACTCAGATAAAAGGCTTTTATTGAGAATATATAAAGAGTTAAAAAAATCAGACCTCAAAATTCAAAGACTCAATCCAGAGATGGGCATCTGAGATGAATACACACTTCTCAGAGGAAAAAATACAAAATAAATACATAAAAATATGTTCTTTCAAGAAATGCAAATTAAAATAACACTGAGATTCCATCTTACCCCAGAAAGAATGGCTATCATAAAAAATATCAACTAATTACAAATGCTGGAGAATCTATGGCATATAAGGAACCTTTCTCCACTGTTGGTGGGAATGGAGGCTGGTACAACCACTGTGGAAACTGGTGTGGAGACTCTTCAAAAAAACTTGGATTGGAAGTACCATTCAACCTGGCTCCTCCTCTTCTGGGTATTTTTTCCAAAAGAATTGAAAACATCATACCACAGCAATACATGGGCACCCATGTTTATAGAAGCACAATTTGCCATAACTAAATCTTTGAAAGAACCCAAATGCTCATAATCTTATGGCTGGATTGAAAAGGGAGTGACACTTTCTAGAGGTCTTAATGAACGTGGTTGGTCTCAGAGTTGTATTACCTCATTTTCCTCATTCTCCATTCATTTCTTCCCTATCAGGATTAGTATTACATTCTTCTCTGTCCTTACCTATATTTGTGTCTACTTGTCCCCTCAAAGCCTCATGTAGTCATGGAGCAGGGACTTCTAGAGTTTGAGATTAACTCATGATCTACTGGGATTATGGGTGATCCAAGAATGAGATTATGGGTTTGAGTACCGCTGGGATTATGGGTGTGAGTACTACACCCAACCTGGGAATGATATTTGGAATGTAATATAAGAGAGGCAGACAGACAGACTCTCTCGTCTCTGTTGCCATTGTTGGCCTGTTGCTATTGTTGCTGTTCTGCCGCCATGAACTGCTGCCCTCTGCCATGTGCCAGTCTGCCTTGAAGCCAGCTGAATATGCAATGAAACCTCCAGTAACTGTAAGTTAAATAAATCTTTCCTTTTCTTCATTTTGGCTGTTGGGTATTTGTCCCAGCAGAGAGAAGAGTAACTGAGATAAACATGTACAAAGAAACACAAATATACAACATTCTAAAAATACTACTTCAAGTTTTGTAATAACTATTCATGAACTAGAACATACCTTAACACACCACTGGGGTTCTTTCAGTGCTGCTCTTGGATACTGGTACACTTTCTTGTAGCCTGTTCCCTTCACTAGGAATGTGTCTTCACTCGCAGAGCCCTCCTTGCCTTCTACCTCTCTTTCTGGACTGAGGCTTTATGTGATCTCTTCCTATTGACCTTCTCTAATCAACCTCTTGAGGCTGAGAGGACCTGTTTTAAAGTTTCGCATCACTGTTTGACTGCAAACAGCTTGGGAAAACAGTGTGTAGCAGCACACTTTCAGGAATGCAGTTGTGGACTCTAAATACCTGTTACATAGTTTAATAGCACAATCCCAAATCAACCATATTATTTCATTAACTACAATAATGAGAAGTATATAGTGAATTCTAAGAGTATAAAAGAATATATTTGCTGCTTGAACTTGTCTCCAGCAGGAAATGAGTTATAGTGCTGCCATAAATAATTAAAATTTAAATAAGTCCACATGTGTTTTACTCAACTACTTTGATGTTCATATAGATGAGCCTTGATGTCTCTGAAGATTTTATAATGCACCATTTCATATTTCTCCATCAACAATCTACAGTTTAAAATTTGAATAAAATTTCCTGATGACATTTTTCATTAAACATTGACATGAGTCAAAGCAATCTAAAATTATTTTGGTGTAACCCATTAATTTTTATTTTCATTTTTTATATATTTGAGTTGGATGTTAATTATAATCTGTACAGTAAATTTGATAGTTAAATGATACGTCATTTGATAATGAAGAGGATAGTTTTACTAAGAGGCAAACAGAATTATATTTTTCTTCAAGATGTAATAACATATTACAACTAACATGACTAGACTAATAATTGATTTTAGCAAAACTTTAAAAGATGAAATAGGTTTCCCTAACACACACTATTTTTCTACCTTTAAAAAGACATTGACACAAAATTTGCAGTGCTATCACTGGGATTCAAGAACTTCACAGAACTTGCTAGTACTAACACTACAGTTCTCTAAGGATATAATTATATAGATTATAAGACATCTTGGAATAAAATATTATACTCTTTAGAATGCTGAAGTTCTGGCAAAGGAACTTGTTTTATCTTCTCTGCTAGAGATTTGATTTTTGCTGCCTTCCCAGCCTGCCTCAAAGTTTAGCCTAAAAATGATAGCGAGTTTATCACAGTGTTATTGAAATCCAAATTCAAAATTCACTTTAATATTTTTAGAACTTAATGATTTAACTACCTAGGAAATGATTCATTCTTATTATATCTCATATCTGACAAAAATATTAAAAATTTTGCTCTATAATTTTATTATGTTAGAGAGTTATAAATGGTGCCAAGTGCCAACTATTGGCATAATACTGCTGTTAGTGGCAAGTTAATTGAAGATTCTCAATCCCATTGATTTAGCAATACATTGCTTTTTGAAACTGTTACCTATCTACACTGATACAGAAGAAAATTGAGACCAATATAGCACAACTGTTCAGTTGCAGCAAATACACATTTTAATCTAGTTAAATAGCTACACAATTTTTACTTCCATTCTTCAAATTTTCTTCATTTGTATTTACATAAATGTATTAAAGTCACTTCCTTTTCCCCCCATATACTACAGTCTATGGCAAAGTTATATGGTATTTTCTGTGAAACAAATTCTCTATGAAACAGTAATCTGTTAATTACTGCTTCCATTTTGAAAGACATTCCTTTGTTCAATTACTGATCCTTAAAAAAAAAATCTGTTCAAACATCAACAACAGTCAATTTAGCTGAAAACATACTTTTAAAATGTGTATATGTACGGATATGCCCCTAAATTAATAAAAGAAAATAAACCATGTTTATGGTTTCACTGTATCTATTACTCTCTACCAACCTTGGCTAAAATCCACCAAAATTTAGAGGTGCTGGGTTGGGAATATAGCTCAGAGGTGTAAGAGGCTTCATCTCTGGTACAAAAAAATAAAGATATTTAGAGACACTACATTACATTCACAAAACAGAAAAGTAAAGTCTTCATGCTTTCCAAATACGAATTATAATCTTGCAATAACTCCAGTCTTGCCAAAACTTCCCCTGGTTTGCAAATAGGACTGATAGTTCTGCGGAAATGCCATACGAGCCAGAGTTTAGTATAATCATTTCATTTCATTCTACTCTTGTACTTCTGGTTAATGAAAAAGCTCAAGAATAGAATGAAAGGAAACAGGTACATTTTACCACCAGAAGGGGTGTCTCCCTTCTTTCTTTTCTTCATTTTACTTCACTTTGCCTTTAAAAATAATTGTGGAATAGGGGAGCTTGACAGGGAAGGGAAGACCTTCCTGGTGAACTCGGGGCAGTGGCTCCAAAGTGTGGTCCTCAAAGACCAGCATGGGTATCCCTAGAGGCTTGTTAGAAATACTAATGTGTCACTCTGTGGGCGGGGCCCAACAAATCTGAATTTTAATGAGTCTCCAGATGATTGCAAGACTCACTTTGAAGCTACAGGACTACTGACCTAGGGAGCACAATAGTTACCAAGACAATTACATATTGGTTACCCATTTGAAACTGCGCACACACAAAAATTATGCTATCCATGAAAAACAATGATAATAGGAGATAGTGTGGCTTTGGGCACATGATAAATTAAGAACTTATCCCTGGACCGCTGTGACTGAGGAGATTTTTTTTCTCATGAATTATAACATGAGGCTTGAGCATTTTACACTCAGAGGCATCGTACTAGACTGAACAGCTTCCCTTAAAATCAGGTCCATGTGGAAACTCAGAATGTGACCTTACTTAGAGATGAGATATTAACGATATACTAGCTAAGATAAAGTCACACTGAGTTAGGGTTGACTCTAAATCCTAAACCGAATGCCCTATCTCAGCCCTAAACTAAGAAAACTACATAGAGAGCCAGGCAGAAAAGAAGGCAATGTAAACATGGAGGTAAAAAGTGACCACAGCCAAAGGAAGGGAGGGTTGCCACTAGGAGCGAGGCAAGTTTCTTCCCAGAGCCTCCAGGAGGAGCTGGCCTTGTTGACAAATCGAGCTAGCACTTCCTGAACCACAGTGGAATACACTGCCGGTGGTGTAAGCCAACCAACTTTTGCTCGTTGTTCTAAAAGCCCTGGGAGATGTTCTAAGCTTTTAATTTGATAAGGATTCTTTGCTTTGCTCTCAAGCTCTGTAAGCTATTCCCCATGACAAGTGTGTCCCCACCTCACACCCTACCTCATCAGCTATCTCATCAGCTTGCAAAAGCTTCCTCCTCATCAGCTTGAGCCATCCTGCACTTATTTGTTATTACCAAATTTTACAAAAAATAGAATTGACTACTACTGTACATGTTCAAAGTACATAAAGTGAGTTTTGACATTACATATACATTAAGCAAGGCTAAGCATTATTTAATTAACACACTCATTAGCTCTCTCAGTTACATGTGTGTATGTGTGTTTGAGCAGAATTGTCAAGATGTACTCTAAGCAAACCTCATGCACGAGGAACATAGACAGTCACCACAGGCTGCATTTTGTAAGTCTCCACACCTGATTCACGTCGTAACTGCGTGTCTAGACACTCTGCCCACCATGCCCACACTTATGACACACAGCTGAAGAGTCCAGCAGAAGCTGGCAAAGTCACACACAACTTTACTGTTGTGGGAGAGGAAAAACAACTCTCCTGGGAGGATATTAAATGTTAAACTGTTTTCATTGTAGAGAAATAAAGCACCGTGCATTGTTAGGTATGAATCATGCTTATTATCTTCCATCCATGTGTCTTTCAATAAAATTTCAGATTGAAGTGGATTATACTTT
This sequence comes from Myocastor coypus, assembly GCA_004027025.1. Taxonomy (NCBI): domain Eukaryota; kingdom Metazoa; phylum Chordata; class Mammalia; order Rodentia; family Myocastoridae; genus Myocastor; species Myocastor coypus. The sequence continues at coordinate 70,045 of PVJA010000422.1, forward strand.
CTAAGCTGCTTTATACTCATTTGTCCAAATACATAGCAACCCTTTTAATTAGACTATTTGACCATTTTATATGCAAATCACTAATACCATTAAGTGGATCTGTGTCTCCTTCTGTTGCTGCTCTGGTTGTGTCATAAATGCACTGACCCTCTGCAAACAGGGTTAACTAGGGGCTGCGTGAATGAATGCCTGGCCCTGCAGTTGCTGCCAGCTGTAGATCTAAGATAAAAAGGGGAGATTTACCAGGCAGAGCTTTTTGTCTCCTAAACAAAACACATGCAATTATGAACAATGTATTTAGGGAGCGTGCCTCTAGGAAACACTGCACTCTTTACCTTAAGTTAATAGCTCGATGAGAGCCTTTGTTATCTTTTCCCTCACAAATGAATAATAAGGCAGCTGTATTTTAATGTATAAATAGGTATTTCTAAAGGTCACACGAATGGGAACAAATGTTGAATATGGCAATCTTGCTAAAATCATTTAAATGACTGAGCTGTCTTATACAGAGACATTTATGATAGCTCCGTAATCATTAAAACAAATATGCCAACAAGAAAAACTGCTTTGTTCAACATCGATGCTGCGTGCTCAGTGCTAAATATCAGGCATAGAAATTAAACTCAGGGCACTACTTTCAAGAAATGCTACCTTAACATGGAAGTGAGCAGACACACACTTATGCATAGGTTTAAGCACAGATTTGGAGCCATCAAGCTATAGGAAACTAAGAAAGGATTTGCTGGGGCTGCTATAAAAAGATCGATCTCAATGTAGTGGGTTAAGACAACAAAATCTGTTCTGTCATGGTCTGAAGCGGGACACAGCATGGACACACCCCTGAAGAGGGCTCTGTGGTTGTGTACTTCCTCACTTTTTTTCCTTTTTCTTTTTTTTTTTTTTTTCCCCCCCGGAACCAGGGATCAAACTCAGACCCTTGCGCTTGCCAGGCAGGCACTTGTGCCCATGAGCTATCTCACCGGCCCTCTTCCTCACTTCTTTGATGGCTCCAGGCATTCCTTGATTTCTAACCATGAATCTGTCATCCCTGCGTCTGTCTTCTCAAGACTCACTGTCATTGTTTCTGTCCTCTTCTGTCTCTTGCAAGAATGTGTGTCATTGTATTTAAGGCCTAATATCATCCAAGAAACATTATCTTGAAATCTGTAACTTAATTCTACTTACCAAGAACATTTTTCTAAATAACATAGATTCACTGGTTCCAGATGGACCTGTCTTTCAGACACTATGATTCAGTCTACTACAGCTGGCTTGAGAAGGTGACCACTTCACTGTGGAATCCATACGAGGACAGAGGGGAGGCAGACAGGGAATTGTGTTTAGACATGGAAAGTACGAGATGTCCAAGACTTTCTGTTTTAGCAGCATGATGCATAGGTAATAAATAAGCACTCAGTGACCTTAAAATTATTAACAAAATATGCTAATGACCATTCTCAGTAAATTGGTAGACACAAGTATAGATATCAGAAGAAAGAACTTGGCTGGACTGGAAGGGTAAGATTACCAAAGGAGCTGTATGAGAAATAAATGAAAGTAAAGAAGAGAAGGGGAGGAGAGGAGGCCTGAGAAGAGGGGAGGAGCACAGAGGGAGGAAAGCGAGACTAAAAGGCAGCTCCTGTTTGCAGAACTCCCTGAAAAAGGTTGAGAAAAAGTTACAAGAAAAGGAAGAGAGAAAACGGGAGAAAAGGTGGCCTAGGGACAAGAGAGAAGTAAATTTTTAAGAACAAAAAAAGTGTCAGGTTAGGTGCAGCTGATTCAGTAGAATAAAGCTGGAATTGTGTTTCCCACAAACCCAAAAGTTGCAAATTGAAGTTTCAGTGGATTGCACTGGTAAAAATGGTGACAAATATAAAAATTGTTTGCCTGTTTAACAAGGAAATTAAGTCAACACAGATAGCTCCTAGTTTACAGTAGTTTGGCTTACAACTTTCTGACTCTAAGGTGTTATGAAAGTGATAATTCATTCAGTGTAGCTGTACTTTGAATTCAGTGTTTTCCTGGGGTTCTGGGACATAGGGACACTATTATGAAGTGGCGCAGTGCAATGGCCATACAATTAAGTGGGGAGACAACCGTGTGTGTACTGCGCTCCTCTGATGGGGTTTTCAAGCTTGTGGTTTTCATGCATTCTGGCTCACAGTACTTCAAACGACGATGGGTTTGTCTGGCTCTAACCCATCATAAACTGAGGACCTTCTGCACACCGCATTCCATCAGTATGTGTCAACCGCGCATGTTTCAGAGATAGATTCTTAAGTCCTGAAAGGACCCAGGCCCACGACCTCTTTCCTCTGAATGAGAGACATGCTGTACAAGTTGCCATGGGTCATCAGAGCTGCTGTGCTCCAGTCCCCCACTGCTAACTGCTCCACCTTGCGCAGGACACCGGCATCTTATCCGGTCACAGGGGGAGAGCGTCATTTCCAAACTGGTTCTGGCTGCTGGCCTGCTGTGTATGAGCGTGTCCTTTGGACAGCTCCCTGAACCCATGATGATACATGAGGTAGGAATGTGTAGCATGGGTTACAGACACTCCTGGTCAGGAGGCTGAAATGTATTGGAAATACAAGGAGATTGCATATGCAGGTACCGGACAATTGGAAACTCACCGTACCTTAAAACCGTCACCCACTCTTTCTTCTCCAATGCCATCTGCTGCAAGGTGAATTTAGATTGTCTTAAGTTGAGAACAGAAACACCCTAATTGCGATAAGCTCAGGTGTTAGGACAACACTGAAGAAATTCTTTCGTGGTTTGTGTGCCATACCACATGTTTATCTGTCTCAATTCCAAGTTTAGGAATGGGTGTATGTCGTGGTTTCTTTTGTTAAGTTCAAATTCCCCTACAACATTCTAGAAATGATAACTATGTACAAATTTACTCCTGTTAACTATTTTTCTTAATATAAGGAGAAAATCTTCGGACATTTATGTTTCATTTAATTTTTTCTTGTTTGTAACTTTGGGATTTTTTTTTTATTTTATCACCCTTATTAAGAAATAACAATAAGATAGTTTCAAAACACGTTAGTAGGACAGCCACAATGATTAATACAATGCATATTGTCGTCTTCATAGTAGGTGACCAGAGTACAAGATGCAGACATGATAGCTTTTCTAAATGCTATTGGTACAAATATTTCTTCTCATTGAGCTAACAGAAAGTAGCTGTATATATAGTCCAATTGAGTCCATAATAGTAGTAGATTATCAGCATACAGCTTAGCATATTAATATGTCTTTACTTTTTAATACCTCATGGTTAAACTTTTCTGCTGGAAATCCCATTCAATCCAGCTATCCCCCTACTGAGAATTTTCTCAGAAGAACTAAAAACATCATATCATAGTGATGTTTGTGCTCCTATGTTTATAGCAGCACAATCTGTGATAGCCAAATCTTGGAAACAACACAAAATGCCTGTCACCTGAAGAATAGTTAAAAAAGATGTGGTGTTTTCATGTAATGGAATATTACTCAGCTATAAAGAATGATAAACCTGAAACCTTCATATATAAGTGGGTGTATCTTGAACATAAAACTCGCTAGTAAGTTTTGAAACTTTTTTTCTCAGCTTTATGCACTGAGTTGTATTCACTTCAAAACCAAAAATAGATTTATTGTTGCTTTCCTTTCAGCTTTAAAGTTAGATAAAAGACCTTATTAAAAATCAACTTTTTAAACAGTGATAAATATTTTAAACTGGGATATTAAGAATTATGGGGCAAGCCAAATAGCACTGTGGATTAAAGTACCTGCAAGCAGGCACAAGGGCAAGGAGTTTGATCTGGCAATTGAGACAGGCACACACCTGCAATCCTAGCACATGGGAGGCTGTAAACAGATGGATCACTAAGAGTCTGAACTAGTGGGGAGACCGATGGGATCAAAAGGAATTCTTTAAAACTTTACTTGGTGAGTAACTATAAATCAGAGTTTAAAGTTACACAGGTTGATAACGAAATAAATTATTACATATTAAAATTTTTCAGCCTACTATTTTTGCATGATACTCGTAAAAACCAGTCAAAAGTGAGTGTAGCATTTATCTTGGATGGAATCATGTGGCATCACAGATCTTTAATTCTACTTAACTGCTACTTTGATGTCATATTGAATTAAGAAATTACTTTAAGAACTCAGCACCTCTTAGAAAATCAAGCGGTACATTTTGCTGTGCTTTTAGCATTTATATGCATAAACTACGAACGTGTAACTAATCTTATGCTAATCAGCCTTCACCTGAGAGAGTTCTGATCTCCGTGCAGCTTTTAGCTTTGCCCCACTTACAGTGTCACTATCAAGTTCTTTACTCCACACGTTTTTAAATACATAATTACATGTTCTTTTCCTACGTGTTGCAATTAGGCAGTTTCTATAGAGAATGTTCTGTGAAGTTTAACAAAAAATTAACTCTTTTCTATAGAAATAGGAATGCTCCATGAGTCATAGATTGGAAAATGAGACACACTTCATATGAATCTGCACCTTTGTTGTTCATTCTAGCCAGAGGTTAATTTTATTTTTAAAAAATCCAGAAAAATGAAATATGGAATTTTTCAGTTTATCATAAATCGATTATCTTATGCTGCTAATAAATGAGTACTATTTAGGTTCAAAACACACTCTACACTACTGTCTGTGTGTGTACACTTGTGTGTAGGAATGATATTTATTTATTTATTTATTTATTTATTTATTACAGGGTCATGCTACCCAATTCAGATTCATAGTGATCCTGCTGTCTCAGTCTCCCCAGTGCTGAGATTACAGGCATGTGCCACCACGCATGGTTACAGTGGCTTGCCTGGCATGTGGTACCATGTATCAAACTCAGGTCCTTAAGCTTGCTGGGAAGGTGCTTAGACTGCTGAACTACCTCCTTAGCCCAGGAATATGACTCCAAAGATCTTCAGGCAATAACAATAAGAGGGAGTCTCAGATTCTCACTAGATTTTTATTTGTAACTGACCCCATTTTTTCCAAGTAAACAGGGTGTTAGGTAAAATAGGTTTTTGCTTCCTGTGTTAGTCTCTTTTCTACTATAATTATGAAATATTTGTGACAGGCTAGTTTTATAAAGACAGTACACTTATTTGGCTTCTGGTTTTAGAAATTCAGGGGTGTGGCTTTGGCACCAGTTGGGCACTGGTGAGAAACACCTCCTGGATGGCCGGGTTGACACATGAGATTCTTCATGACACAAGTGTTCCCTTAGCTTTCTGGCTCCACCCTAATCTCTAAGAACCAGCTGTCCAGTCTTCTCCTGAGAAACCCTTTCTGCAAACCTAACCCCAGGTGAGAGTTTCTTATCCTGAGCTAAATTTCCAGACTATCCTTTGTTTATTTTATTGTAGAAGAAACATACTTTTTTTCTAATGCCCTTCAGTGAAAACTAAAACCTCTGAGTATAGGGATTTAGGGAGTTTTTGTTCATGAACCACTGGTACCTAAAATCCCACGGGTTGCATCATGGTGCTCATTAAAACTAGGATGAATGAATGAATGAATGAATGAGTAAATGGGTTACTTTTAGTTTATATCTATTTGTTTTTATATATCATACATTCCTTGAGAAACTAGATAGAATTTTAATTTCTTTTTATACCCTACCCCTGAAAGAGATCAAGAGCTTAATAGATGTTTACTAAAGGAATAGTAAATAACTGAATTACCAGATACTTACTGCATACACTCTATGATCCACTGACACTCAAATTTTATACTATTTTTTAAGACTTGAAGAATTTACAGAGAATTGTTGCATTTGTGGGGAAATTATAATAGCAACTAAGCTTACAGATAAGAAAATGCAAGTGGTAAGACTTCAATAATTATTTTTTAAAATCCTGCAAATGGGGTTAGGGAGATAGCTCCATGTCACAAATGCTTGCCTGGCAAGTGCAATGTTGTGAGTTCAAACCCCAGTTCCCCACCCCAAAAGAAAATCCTGCCAATGGTTTAAATCTTTCAGGTCACTATAGTTTAAAAAATGCCAGACATTTTGGCCAGATTAAATAGATGATAGGATATTTCTATAGAACTCACAACAATGTAGGGACAGGACGCCAAGTTGGAAGCTTTGAGCAGGCTCCATAGGAAGGTGAAGGATTCCTACAGAAGAGAAATAAATGTGAGAAAGACAGTTATGGGTTCTTCATAACACTGAAGACCAGGTATCAGGCAGAGCACTAAGTATAAAATGAACTGCCCTCGACTTCCTGACAGTTTAACCAGGAATAGGTTTGATCTTTCTACAGAATACACCAAAGTTTAATCAAGTTCCTCTCATTCAGTGAAGAGAAAAGCAAAGGTTCAAGCATATGATCAACTGGCTACAAGATTCGTAGTCTTCCCCTACATTAATGGTTTTCAATCCTGAGCACACAGCAAAAGCAACCAGAGCTACACTGAAAAACCACTTAAGAATCTCTGAATAAGGACCTTGTCACTGATCATGGCAGGAACCAAATGACGATCTTCTCTTCCATAAGCTGGGGGGACGAGGCCCCTGGAAGAACACCAGCCACACAGGAGGATCCAACTAAGGTGCACAGGATGGACAGACAGGACTATGGGGTACAAACCTTGAAAGCAATATTAACAACAGAGGCCAACAGGTGGTAAATTAGCTGAATCAGCAATGAACTTGAGAAGAGATGAAAATAAAATACAAGCAGGCAAATAAATAAATAAATAAATAAATAAATAAATGCAGGCAAGTGGAGCCATGCCTTTTCTTTCTTTCTTTTTTAATCTATTTCTTTTCCTTTTTTCTTAATTTTTTTTTTCATTTTTCTAAATGGCTAGAGAGAATCCCAGTCACAGATAACTAATTCTAACCCCCAAACACAAAAATCAAGTTCAGATAATTCTTGCTTACCCCCTCGGTTTTTTATCTTCTGCACTCTCCTCTCATTTCCCAAAGCTTACATGACCACTTTCTTTTCAGTTATTTTTGTTTCATCCACTACCCTTTCTAAGTTTTCCTACAGCAGGAGAAAACCACTCCACCAAAGGAAAACATTTTGCATACAAGCTCCTAATTTACTATCAGTTTTGTTATATAATTTTAGATTTTACTCTGATGGTTTAAGGTAAAAAATTAATAGTTAATACTGTTGGTCAGTTTCTAAAGTGTGCCCGAAGTGATTGTTCTTGCTAATTGTACTACAGTTAGAATGTCATATCTGTGGCAATCAGTTGTTCTTCCTTCCATAATGAAGCTAAGGGGTAATAAGCTCACCACAACCAAACATCAAAGGACAGGTAACTGAACCACACAGACACCCAATCTTACTTTTAGTCAATTAGGAAGGTAAGATCTTGGGACAGACACAAACCAAGAGTGTTCTATAAATGAAAGACATAGCTGAAGAACAGACTTTTTCTAGAGAGGCTTTGATACTAGTGATTTAGCTACCTACTCTACAGTTATGTAGCTACCCACTACAAAAACTTACAAGGATCAACACAGGAAAGTAAATTTTTAAAATCTGAAATAAAAAATGATAAAATAGAGACAGAAAGAGCAAATTCAGACCTTCAACCTACACAGAGCAGGTCTAGGAGAAATTGAGATAGAGGAAATGGAAGACACACACCTGAAATTTCTGAAATGATAGCAACCAAAGTAAAGAAACAAATCTATGAGGCTATTGAAGAAATCAGATCATAAATAATTTTTCAGGTAAAAAAGAAATGACCACATAATGAAGGAATTGCTCAGCAAATCTAGAGGAGAAATAGGTTTTACAAAAGTAGAGGAGCACAAGAAAATGATGGCAGCCTCAAATGAACACTATAGGAAAAAATAGAATGAATGAAATAGACTTAACCAGATAGCCATGGAATTAAAACATTCATTGAAATCTGGCACAGCCATTTGAATGAAACTGAAGGCAGATTTTCAGGCCTTGAAGACAAGATTGTGAGGGCTGGAGAGATGATTCAGCGATCTAAAGTGCCTGCTCAGGAAAGCTTAGGCAACTGCAGGTACCGCGGTTCAATCCCTGGCACATGTTGTGCCAGGCTCACGCCCAGGGCAGGCAGAGCCAGCCATAAAAAAAAAGACAAGATTGTGGCTAGCAATCCCAGAAGGAAAAATCTCTATAAAATAACAAGGAATGAAGGAATAACAATTCAATAGCTGCAAGAAAATGAAAAGTCAAACAATATGAGACTTATAGGTGCAATGAAAAAGAACTTGACACAAATATGAAGACCATTTGTGAAGTAATAGCAGAAAATTCCTCATGCACGACAACAGAATCTGACAACTGAGGAATATAGAACTCCAAATAGCCATGACCAAGGCAAATCTATATCCAGATACATAATAACTAAGATCCCAGAAACTCAATGCAATAAAAGAGTATTAAAGCTTATTAGAGAACAGAGACAGATCAGATAAAGAAAATCCCATCAGAATCATAGCTGACTTCTGAGGACAAATCCCTGATGTCAACAAAACTTTAGAGTGAAGAATTTCAAGTCCAAAAACACAATTTTCAATGCAGATTGAGACACTCTGCAAAACTATCTTTCAAAATTAATGGAGAGCCGGGCGTGGTGGCTCACACCTGTAATCCCAGCACTTGGGAGGCTGAGGCAGGAGGATTGGTGTGAGTTCGAGACCAGCCTGGGCTACAAAAGTGAGCTCAAGGCCTGCCTCAACTGCATAGCAAGACCCTGTCTCAAAAAGACAAAAAAAAGATTAATGGAGAAATATGATATTTCCATGATGAAGAACAACTGAAGAAATTCATGACCTCCAAAGCAACCCTAAAATGAGTACTAAAATATATTCTAGACATAGATAAAAAAAAAGAACTCAATCCCCAAAACAACATAAAGTGACCACCAGATAGGAGAAGGGATTGAAAAGAGGGAAAAAGCAGAGACCCAACAGAGGAAAAAAATAGTATGACAAAAATAAACCCATATCAGTTATAACCATCAATGCAAATGGCCTCAATTCATCAATCAAAAGAAACACACTGCAAGAATGGATCAAGAAAAAAATGAACAATATACAAACAAAGCATGTTCGTAGACTGAAAGTCAAAAGAGTGAAAACAATGCTCCATGCAATAGGAACCCAGAAAAAAGCATTATCTGCTTGCAAACAATATGAATTTCAAATCAAGAACAATCAAAAATAAATAAATAAAAGTGCCTACATACTTCTATAGGGAAAACTGTGAGAGGAAGAGATAATAATCATAAATGTGTATGCACCAAATATAGGAGCCCTGAAATATATGACAACATTAATAGAGATAAAAAGCAAATAAACAATAGGACAATTGTAATGGGGGACCGTGGTGCCTCACTGTCACAAAGAGATAGATCAACTAGACAAAAATTCAATAAGGAAATATCAGAAATGTGAAAAAATGGATTTAGTGGAAGTCTACAGAGTGTTCCACTCAAATTCAGAATACATATTCTTCTCTGCTACATGTGGGATATTCTCTAAAACAGACTATGTACTAACTTGTAGAAAATACTTAAGTAAATGCAAAAGAATTAAAATTATTTCATGCACATTATCTGACCATAGTGGAATTAAAATTGGAAATTAAGGGCAAAAGAAACCAAAGAAATTCCACATAGATGGAAATTAAATGATGCCCTCATAAACAATCAAATTATTACAGGAAAAATTAAATATCAACAGTTAAACAAAAATACAGGTTTAATATATAGGCACCTGTCAGGTGTAATAAAAGCAGCCTTAAGAGGGAAATTTATACAAGTGAATTTTCATATCAGGAAAACAGAATAAGCATAAATAAACAACATAATGTTGCACATAAGCTTCTAGAAAAAGAAGAGCAGGTCATGACCATAAAGTTGAGAAATCATAAAGATCATGTCAGAAATTAATGCAATTGAGAATAAATGATACAAAGTATAAGTCAAAGAGCTATTTCTTTGGAAGAATAAATAAAATTTATAATCCCCTAACCAATCTCTTTTTTTCTTTGTGATACATTTTTATTGTGCATTTATAAATCAGCATTTGGTTTTACACATTACTCTGTGAGCTCAATTAACATGGGTACATTTTTAAGCATTGAATAGATTTATCTCTGTTTCATATGTGATTCATTTAGGTTCTGAGATTTCAGACCACATCAAATTCACTAGGGTTAAAAGAACCACCCTGTGAAGTTATTTGCCCCTCTACCTAAAAGAGACTCACAAGGTTCTTTTAATATACACCATATTTTAATTAAAACAAAATACTATATTGTCCTTGATTATGATTTTAAAGATCTTGATTATGTGAAAGTCACTCCTTAAATTTCTTTTCAGGCTTCATAAACTGCCCTGTTATCCGCCCTTCTCCCCACTTTATTTATTTTATTCATTTTTATAAGAAAGAAATAGCTATGAGACTGTTTCAAAGCATGTTAGTAGAAGAGCCACAATAATTAATACCATGCATATTGTTGTCTTCATAGTAGTTGTTCAGAATACAAAATGCAGACATGATAACTTTCCTAAACAGTATTAGTACAAATATTTCTTCTCAATGAACTAGGAGAAAGTAGCTGTATATACTAAGTCCAATAATCTTAACCCAAAAAAGTAAAAAAAAAAAAAAAAAATTCACACAATGAGAAATGAAGAGGCTAGATCACTACTGATCCTATGGAAATTCAGAAGATCATCAGTACCCACTTTGAAAAGTTTTGTTTGCATAAGATGGAAAATGCAGATCAAATGTATAGATTCCTAGATACCTATGAATTACAAAACCTGAACCAAGGACATATAAAAATCATGAGTGACTTAATATCAGTTAATGGAATCAAAAATGTAATTAAACAATTAATGACAAGTAAAAGCCCAACTCCTGATGGTTTCCCAGCTGAGCTCTACAAGTAAATTAGAGAAGATTTATTACTGATACTTCTCAAACTCTTTAATGAAATTGAAAGTGAAGCAATACTGCCTAACATGTTTCTGGAGGTAAGTATTTTCATAATGCCAAAAACAGAGAAAAGACCCATGAAAAAGAGGTCTACAGGTCAATTTCCTTAATGAGCACAGAATCAAAAATCCTCAATAAGATATTAGCAAACAGAATTAAGGAAATCATCAAGATTATACACAACGACTAAGTAGGATTGATCTCAGGAATGAAGGGATGGTTCAACATACACAAATCACAGAATGTAATACACCATATTAACAGAGAAAGAGAAAAAAATCACATCTCAATAGGTGCAGAAAAATCTTTTGACAAAGTCCAACATCCATTAAAAAAAAAAAAACTCAGAAAATCAAAATAAGTGGTCTCTACCTCAATCTGCTAAAGAGCCATTTATGACAAACACCAGCCAACATCATATTAAATACGCAAAAATTGAAAACTTTCCCTTTAAAATCAGGAATGAGTCAATAGGAGTGTCACCACTCCTATTCAATATGCTTCTGGAAATATTAGCCAGAACATTTAGGCAAATGAGAGAAACAAAAAGGAATAAGGATAGGAAAGGGAAAAGTTAAATCATCATTATTCCCAAATGACATGATTCTCTGCATAGAAGACTCCAAAACTCCACTAAAAGTCTTCCAGATTTAATAACCAAATTCAATAGCACAGCTGGATATAAATTTAATACTCAAAAGTTGGCAATATTCCTCTGAACAAACAACAAACTCACAAATTAGAGAAACCAACCACACCTTTCACGATAGCATCCAGAAGATTGAAATACTTAGAAATCCATATAACAAGGGAAGAAAAAGATCATAGATATTGAAAATCACAATACTTTGAAAAGGATTGACAATTTATCAGAAAGTGGAAAATTATCTCTTACTCATTGATAAGAACTAAAGTAAGAAAAATGGCTATACTTCCAACTAAAATACCAATATAATACCTCACAAAACTCTAGGAAACCTTGTTCAAATTCATCTGCAACCAGAAGAGACCTAGAATACCAAAGCCAATTTTGGGCAACAAGGACAAAGCAGAAAGTTTCACAATCACTGACTTGAAATTATGCTCCAAAGTTATTGTGATAAAATCAGCATGGCACTAGCAAAAATGTAATAATAACAACAGAAGGACGGACCAAGGGAACAGGTTAGGAGATTGAGACACAACTACAAACACACCCAGAAACTTCATTCCTAACGAAGGGGTCAAATATGTTTAGAGCAAGGAAAAAAACCACTTGGGCCAGCCTGATAGCTCAATGGATTAAAGCACCTGCTTCGGCAGAGTGCAGCAGCTGGGTTCAATCCTCGGCAGGCTGTGCCATCCCCACCCCCGGGGTGCACTGTGACAGATTGAGACCGGACATGCTGGTGGGAACCTTAATCTCAGCATTTTGGGAGGCTAAAAACAAGAGAATCATTACAAGTCCAATCTACGTAGAAATGAAAGAAAGAAAGAAAGAAAGAAGGAAGGAAGGAAGGAAGGAAGGAGAGAGAGAGGGAGAGAGAAAAAGGAAGGAAGAAAAGAAAGAGAGAGGGAGAAAGAAAGAGAGAGAGAAAGAAAGAAAGGAAGGAAGGAAGGAAGGAAGGAAGGAAGGAAAAGAAGCTTCTTTAATAAATGGTGTTGGGAAAACTGGTTCTCTACATGCCTGTGACTAAAACTAGACCCTTGTCTCTAAGCTTAAATGAAAATGGATCAAATTACTAAATATTATAACAGAAACACTAAATCTGCTAGAAGATAAAGTAGGCAGAAATCTTTGAAGCCATAGATGTAGGTAGAGATTCCACAAACAAAACTCAGACTGCAGAGCAAATACTTCAACAGCTTTATTAAAATCTTTTACACCTCAAAAGAAATCACCAACATAGTGAAAAGACAACACACAGAGTGGGAAACAACTTTAGCCAATTTCCCCTAGACACAAGAGTTCTATCTAGAACATGTAAATAAGTCAAAAAGGGTCTGAGGACATAGCTCAGCAACACAAATGCCTGCTGGAAGGCACCAGGGCCCCATTTGATTCCTGGCACCAAAAATAAAATCAGAAGCGAAGAACTGAAAAAAATTCAACCCCCCAAATTCAAAGACCAAGTCCAAACAGCATATGTTTGAGATAAATGCATACTTCTCTGATGAAGAATTACAAATGACAAATAAATGACCACAAGGTTCAACCTTGTTGGTCATTCAGAAGATGCAAATTGAAACAACAGTGAGATTCTATTTCACTTCACCAAGAATGGCTATCATCAAGACATCAGCCAATAAGAGATCCTGGAAGGGATGTGGGGAAAAAAGAACTCATCTTCACTGCTGCTTGGAATGTAGACATAGAACCACTAGAAATCAGTAAGGAGGTCCCATTCAACCCAGTTATTCCCCTCCTGGGGAAATAAAACATCAAACTACAGATGTATGTGCACATACTTTTATATCAGCACAATTTATAATAGCTAAATCTTGGAAACAACTCGAATGTCCATCAATGGATGAATGGATAAAGAGATGTGGCATTTTTGTACAATGGAGTACTGTTAAACCATAAAGAAGGGCATACTTGAGACTTTTATAGGTACACAAATGCAACTTGAGACCATGCTTATATGTGAAATAAATCAGACTCACATAGGCTAACATTGCATTGTCGCCCGTGTCTAAGAAAATGAAAGAGCATATGAGTTCTAAAGTGTACAAGAGATATTGTGAAATGGGAAAGGGTTATTTCAAAGAAAAGACAAATTAGGATGAGGGAAGGGAAAGGAAGGTACAGAATAGAGAGAAAATGTAAGTTAGCTATACTATTGTGTTTCTCAGTTCATTGATAAAGAAAGTTTGTGCTAGTATCAATTGAAGAATTTGTTATGCCCCATCTTGTACTCTGAGTAATTCCTGTGAAGATGACAGTATGCAGCATATTGTCTTTTGTTATTCTCCTAATTCTTTGCTATAAAATTCCATTTTACCTTTTCCTATAAAACAAGAAAGAACCACTGTGTAACAGTCTCAGGCATCAGCATTTAATTTTATATCTCATCGGTTTCTAAAAATATTGCCAAGGTTGAGAACTACTACCACAAATGCCAGAAATTCCTCCCACTTTGCCAGGCTTCATCCCATGGAGTTACTGGTGCTCTCACCTGAAGGGAGACCTGAGTCAATCAGCTTATAAATGGGCTGCCCTAAATTCAGACACAGGAGCCAGAGCAGCCACACATTTGCCAGGTAATTTGAGGTATTCTTAAGAAGTATCTATTTTGATATTGACAGCAATGTTACCCCACTGTTACTTTGCCTTAGTGAAACTGGCTGCACCACACCTGGTCTCTAACTTTTCACAGTGGCTTCTGCTCGGTGTGATTCTGCCTTTGTGAGTTGTGCATTGCAATAGGATGTTTAGTTATCTCCCACATTCCAAAAATAGGTACCATATGTGACATAAGCACACCAGCATGTGCATGCATGTGCACACACACACACACATACACGCACACACACACATACACACACTAATGAAACAGGATGGTAGATGTTATGTAGCAATCGTAACCTTTAATATCAAGTTTTCTTCCATAAGTTTCAATACTATACAGCTAATTTTTCTTTGCATTATTGACTTAAAGCAGAGGTCCAGGATCACTAATTTCATGTAAAGTAAAAGGCATTTATGCAGACTCCTCAGATCATAACAGCATCCAAATCAGATATTTGAATACATAACCCACATATAAAAGGTGATATTAATTAATTTTGCCTCAATCCCGAAGAGACAGATCAGCAAGGAAAACAAAGACATGATTAGAGGTGTGAGAGCTCCATACTATGGCTGTACACTGGGATACAGGAGGGCTTTCTAAACAGCTGCTGATACCCAGTCCTAGAGATTCTAACTCACTTGGCCAGTAGTACAATCAGTCACTGTTATTTGGTGGTACCAGAAATCAAACTCAGGATCTTGCACTTGCCAGACAAGCACTTATTCCACTGAGCTATCTCCCCAACCTAGTCACTGTTATTTAAAAGGCTTCCTCAGTCATCCAAATTAGCTTTTTCTTTCCTTTTTTTTTTCTAGATATTTCACCTTTTTAGGAGATAAATGAGAATATTTTGCTTCATGGATTTACTGTCAATAATGATGATGGTGGTGGTACGATGACAGTAACTAATGCAGTTGTTACTGGCTAAGAAATTTTTCCAAACTAGTTTACATATTAGAAATTACATTTTCTCATTTCAAAATTACAGCAACTACTTGGTGAAGGAAATAATAATTATCTTTTTTTGCAATTAAGAAATAGGCTTAAGTGATTAAATAGGGGCTGGCAAGATAGCTCAGCAGTCTAAAACACCTGCTTAGGCAAGCTTAGGCAACCACAAGGACTGCGGTCAATCCCCGGCACCACATGTTGCGTTAGCCCCATCCCCAGAGCAGGCTGAGCTGGCCATGATATAAATGAATGAAGTTTTTTTAAACAGAGAGATTAAGTAATACAGGACATAACAAAAGTGAAATGTGAATCCAGGGAATCAGTCTAGTGCCTCTTTCTGGTTCAAGAAAGGTTATTAGATTTTCCCAATTCTCCCACCAGCTTACTTTTCTCTCTTGACTTCTGTAGGGTCTAACCCAGGTGTGGGTTCCTCAAACCCACTCCCAGGTGAGGCAATCCCTCCCCTCGCCCCCCAGGCCACTCAATCCAAATACTTCACTGCATTTGTTTTGCAGTAAAATAGCAAGCACCACATCTGACAACTTTGGATTTTACTACATAATACTGCCAGGTAGTGAATGTTCTCCCAACAGGGAACCTTTGTACTCCTAGCAGAATTTTTTAAAAATAGCTTTGGAATCAAAGACACACGATCAGATTTATATACTGTACCTTTACTTATTTAACCGTGAGCCTGAGCCAGATAATTTAATGACTCAGATATTCCATTTTTAATCTACAAAATGTATATAATCCATCAAATAAGATCTACAGGATTGTAAAGGATTAAGTGGGTTAACAGAGATCAAGCTCATTTGAACACAGTAAGTACTCAACGCTCCCCAGCCTTCTGCCCTGCTCCCAGACCGAATCCACAACCAGCTTTATACTCTGCAAGCCCTGCCCAGCTTCTTCTTTTCTGTTTTCCTTTATTGCTCTAAGCTCTGTGTCTCAAGGGTGCTAAACTTAGGGTGTTTCATAGAAGCTTGCCACGTAAACATCTAATAATATAAATTTTGGACTGAAAAGGATTAAGAACAAAAATGGCCCTTAGTTACAACCTGCCTCCCACCCACAAACCACCAATATATTCAAGTGCTTACAACCCACATTTAAGATTTTTCTAAGGAACTGTTGAATGCATTTGTCTATGTAAGGAATATTGTATTCATACACTGTGGCTACATGTTGCCATGTCCTATATGCCATTATTATGAGCTTCTGGAGTAGTGGCAAATGATCGGATTATGGATAGCTCCCTTTTATGCTATTTTCAATTGAAAACATAAACATATTGGGCTGGAGATATAACTCAGGAGCACAAGTGCCTGCCTGGAAAGTGCAAGGTCCTGAGTTGGACCTCTCCCCAGTTCTGTAGAAAAAATAAATAAATAAGCATATTTGTTGTACAATAAGATTTTTAAAGTAGTAGACAGTGCATAAGGTTTCAATTGTACTAATTAACATATTATTAGTTCTCATAGTTACCATTTAGTGGGAAGATTAAGTCTTAAAAATCTCTTCTAGGACTTTCCAAATACAATACATTCTTGTCAACTAGAGTGACTGTGTCACACAGTACATCCCTCAAACTCACTCCGGCTTTTTAACTTTAACCCTGTACTTTTTCAACCAACATGCCTCTGGAGCTCCCTGATGCAGCTTCTCGTAATGACTGTTCTACTCTCACTCTCCTGAGTTCAACATTTTTATGTTCCATGTATAAAATTCCATGCTTAAAAGCAAGTAAAGTCAAACAAGAATATAGTTCAACTATATTATTAAATTACAGGAGAAAATGATTTGGAAAACATTTTCCAAAGAAACAGAAAATGATTTCACAACTGTCTTGGTTGCTTTTCTCTTGTTGGAAAAAAAATATCTGACACCCCAAATTAAGGAAGGCAAGGTTCATGTAGCTCACAGTTAGTAGAGGTTTCAGTACTTACTTGGCTGGCTGCAGGGCAGAGTGGCACAGGGCAGAGGGCAGCAGTTTATGGGGGAAAAAAAGCAAAAGACCAGCAAGAGGGAGGATCAATGGCGGCAGGAGCTTGCAAGCCTCACTCCCTTCCTTAAATTATACCTGCCCCAGGCTGGATGTGGCAGTCACAGCCATAATCCCTGCACTGCATCATGAATTCATCACAAACTCTAAAAGCCTGCCACAATGACTGCAGGAGGCTTTTTGATGGGAGACAGCTAGACACAAACCCTAAAATCATAGCAGCATCAGATTTTGGTCCTTGATGTTTAAAATCTGGTTATTATCTGGTTGTTTAGTTATTAAAAAAAAAAAAGTGTAGGTGTTTCAGCCCAGAGTTGGCTGGCTCCAAAGCAGGGTGGCATGCTAGAGGGACATGGTGGCTCACCTCATGGTGGTCGGGAAGAGAAGGGAAGTGCCAGGGATGCAGATAGGCTCTTCTGGGCCTTTCCCAACAACCAGCCTCCCCTGCCCAGAGCCTGCCTCCCACCAACAGGCCAACTCTGCCTTCCGCATAACTGCATCACCACCCCATGACCCCAAGTAGGAGGGAGGAGGCTCTGTGGGGGACATGGGTACAAACTGTAACTTACAGGTGTCAGCACTCAGGGCAATGCTTGGTATAGTTCCCTCCCCAGTTTCTTGTCAGGCCTTTGAATCCTACCTTTTGTCGTGTCTCATTTTGATTCTAAAGATGCATTTTGGCTTTGCAGCTTTAATATAATGTGTCAGTTCTTTTATGTTCATTAGTCAATTTATTCTGTGTTTTATTAATCTTTTCAAAAGCTTGTAAGGAAGCATTTAATTGATGGTATATTTATTTCTTTAAAACTTCATTTTAGGGGCCCGGCAGGATGGCTCAGTGGTCTAAAACGCCTTCTTGGGAAAGCTTGGGCGGCTTCAGGGATCGCAGTTCTCCCCTGTCCGAGTTACTCTTCTCTCATTGCTGGGACAAATACCCAATGCTCAACATGAAGGAAGGGAAGGTTTATTAGCTCACAGTGACTGGAGGTTTCAGTCCATATTCGGCTGGCCCAAGACTGAGTAGAACAGGGCAGAGAGCATCCAGTTCATGGTGGCGGAACAGCAACAATCATGCCAGAGGCAACTGACCAACCAGGGGAGCAGAGAGCAGCAGCCTGAGTCTGTCTCTCTGTCTCTCTTTTTAAATTACATCAGGCTCTCTGCCTCAGCCTATCTGCCTTAGGCTATATCCATAATCCCAGATGTACTTAAAATACATAATCCCAGGGATCATGGATCAAGTCTCAAACTCTAGATCAGTACTAAATCACATAATTCCAGTGACTCATGAGTCAAGTCTCAATCTATAGAAGTCCCCACCCCATGACTGCATGAGACTTTGGGGGGGGGGCGACCAGACATAAACCATAACATCCCCTCTCTTACCCCATTATGGAGCTCTGAAAACATGGCAACAGGTACAGGCTCCCCAGGAAAAACGGGTGAAGTTGTTGGTGGCCGCCACGCTGGGAAGCAACAGCCATATCATGCCACTCTTGGGAATCTTTTAAGCATGCTACTTCCTAGAAAACTCTGCTAGAGCTACTTGTTGTCTACATCAGACTTCTAGACTAACCTCTAAAGATGTATCTCAGATTGGGAAGTTCCAGAGTGTTTTGCTTGTAGCCCAGTTTATAAGCAACCAATGATGGTGCAACGGTGAATGGCATGTGTGTGTGTGGGTGCACACATGGCTGCGTGTGTATATGTGTGTGTTTGTGATAAAGAACTTTATAATGTTTTTACTTAACTTTAAACAAGAATTACAAATGTGTGTATTCTTCCTAAAATTCTATTTATTGCATCATGTTGTTTAAAGTTGTTTTTAGATTTATGTCTTCATGAATTAATCCTTTGTCAGCATGAAATAGTCTTCTTTACCTCTAACAATTATACCATGAAATCTATCATGTCCTAAGTTTTTGTTACAGTGTCTGCCATGCATAAAGACTGACATACTAGCATCTTTTCTTTAAATTTTGCTTCCAACTAATATATATTCTTAAACTGAAAGCATAGTTCTTATAAATAGCACAGAACCTGTTTTTATAATTAGTTTGATAATGGAGTATTTAGTTCACTCATATTTAACATGTTTAGTATCATCATGTGTAAGTTAAATATCTTAGTATTTATTGTCTGTGTTTTGATCTCTTCTTTAATCCTGTTTGCCTTGTTTCCTTTCCTTCTCTTGAGTTAAATATTTTTGATTTCCATTATGTCTCTTTTCTTGATAGTTTTCAGTGTATTTTATGGAAGTGTGTTTGTTTGTTTGGTCATGTGTCTCTCTGTTTTTTAGTAAGGAGGACTGAACCTCTGATAGTCAAGAGCTCCACCAGGGGCTTTTCTCTTGGTGTTTGTTTGCTTGGTTTTGAGTCAGGGCCTCACTAAATTTAACATACACTGGATCTGAACCTAAATGTTGCTATAGCTTTAGTTAGCTTTGGCTCACCAGTGCCTGTAGAAGCCCCATGAAAAGACATCTTTAGCTCTTAATCTTTGCTGCTGATGAGCGCCCCATATTCCTATGTGATGCCTCATGTACCTCCACTTTTACTGTCACTCTTTTTTTTTTTTGTCTTTTTGAGACAGGGTCTCACTGTGCAGTTCAGGCTGGCCTTGAGCTCACTTTTGTAGCCCAGGCTGGTCTCAAACTCACATCGATCCTCCTGCCTCAGCCTCCCGAGTGCTGGGATTACAGGTGTGCGCCACCACGCCCGGCTTTACTGTCACTCTTGGCCTTCATTCTCTATCATGGCCTTAGGAGGGGAATAATTTTTTTTTTCTTGTCTTTTTTGAGACAGGGTCTTTCTGTGTATGTGTTCAGACTGGCCTTGAGCTCACTTTTGTAGTCCAGTCTGGTCTCGAATTCACACCCATCCTCTTGCCTCAGCCTCCCAAGTGCTGGGATTACAGGCATGTGCCACTATGCCCAGCTACAAATTCTCAAATATCTTTTGGCAATTATCCCAGCAGACTCAACACCACACCTGTCTCCATGTTGCTTTATCTAGGAGACCACATTGTATTTCATTTTTCCCCATAGCTATGTCCAATGCTGAAATGAAAAATAAATCACACAAGGTCTATAATTATCTATATTAGACACAGCGAAGTATAACATTCAATTAAAATGAAGAAGCCTTTTTATTCTGAAGTTACTTATAAGCTCTTTTATTAAAACTTTCCTCCTATGTTTATGGAATTAAATATCTGAAAATATATAATTATAAATAATGCCCTCATTTCCAAAAACTGTGTATCTTTAAAAGTAAAAATACCTTTTTGTGTCTGAAGCTCTACCTAAGCTATCAATTAAGCCCAAATCCAGTCAAGACAAGTAAAATTATCTTCACAATAACTTTATGCTTTCTTCTGATTGGAAGGCAAGCTAAAACCTGATGACATGGTTATTTGTTTTGGAAACCGCCATAATCAGGAACGCATGAGTCTCATTTGGACAATTTGTTACCTGGGGTAAGCTTTGTCTTGGGTAATTTCTACACTATCTTTTCTCTTTATTCTATAGCTGTCTGGAGACATTAGATTCCTAAAATATATTGTACTCTATTTCTGCAAGAATATCCCATGAACGCTGAAGTTCTTAGGAAGTAGTTGACGTGGTAGTGTTCCTACAGATGCAGTTAGTCCTGAGTATAGTCAAAGGGAGCTGTCAGCTTCTTCGCTCTCTTTTCCAGGTTCCTGACCAGGGTTTGGAGCTCCTGTAGAACACCTGGAAAAGGAGAAGGCAGAGTAGCCCAGAGCCACTGAGCTCACAACTGGGCTTCTGCAGAAAGAGACATGCCCTGTCACTGCTAAGTTCTGTGAACCTTAATAACCTAACAAGATTGAAAAGTGTTGACAGCCACAGGCTCATCTGCAGAAAAGCTGTTCCAAAATTAACAAACAATATAATTACTAATAAATTCCACCCAGCTTGCCTATCACTTCCTGTTTTCTTTTATCAGACAATGCAGACTGGTCCAGTTTCTAATCCTGGAGGCATTTTCAAAAACTTGCGTAGAAACAGGTTTTCCACTTTCTTTGTTTGTTTGTTTATTTATTTATTTATTTATTTATTTATTTATTTTGTATTTTAGAGAAGGGTGTACAGGGTGTTCAGAGTCTCACTACCAGGTTGGACTCACAGTGATCTGCCTGTTTACAGCCTCCCAAGAGCTGGGATTACAGGCACATGCCACCACTTCCAGTCTCAGTTGATGTCTCAGCATGCCCCAGAAGCAGAGCCAGCATGACAAGCCCAGGACCGAACCCCAGCCTCTGCACCTGCTTTTAGGTACTTTAATTCACTGAGCTATTTGGCCGGCCAGGTTTTCCACTTTAAAGGTGGACTGGATACTGATCATAAAAATGCACTCAGTTTTTTAAATGATATTAAGTACATTTTCATTTTGCTTCCACCACAGATTTCGCCCTTGCTTCATTTTAATATTTTATTTATTTACTACTTTTTAAAGAGAGTACAAATTAAAATTGAAACAAAAAATTACAAGTGATACAGAATTTCACTTAACAAAGCAATATGAATTTCACAGTACTTGTTGTAATACGTAGTGCTGTCTTGCCACAGGGATTCCTTATGTAGCTCGGCCTCCAGAGCTGGGATTACAGGCATGCACCCCCATGCTCAGTCTTCATAGCCTGCAGAGCATGCAGTGCTAGAGATCTGACCCTTATCCTTTCACTTGCCAGGCAGGCGCTTAGACTGCTGAGTTACCTCCCCAGCCTCTCCCCATTGGTTTTTAAGCGACATCCAATATTGCTCATGCTGAAACCATAGCCAGTGTTTCTGTGGCTATGACAGGGGCTCGCATTCCGGTTCCATCAAAAGATGGGCTCAAGAATAGTTGTTCTCAGATTGGCTTCTCTCCCACAAAGGAAATTACATTTCCCCACCCAAAGAAAAGAATGCCCCCAAAGCTCTACTTTGACTGAAAAGAATCCACATCTTCTCTAAAATCATGTTGCTTGTTACTGGAGCTATCGAGTCTCTCAAAACATCAAACATTCTTAATTTGATGAATTTTATTTAAGGTAAAATCATATTCTGAGACAGATATTTCTAAAAACATTTCCATCTGTCAATCAGTCTACCCCCACTCATTGTAAAAGTGGGGAGCAGGCTACCTTTTCCTGCATGCTTCTGCTCATACTCAATCCAAAATACATATAACCTGTTCTGAAAATGACTATACACAGTCACACAAAATTTTTATGCAGTATATTGTAGATTTATACACTGCCTTATGTTACATATCTTTTTGTTTACTATCTCATTTAACAGTTATATCCACTCCCTGAAGGACTGCTAATTTCACAGTAGAGATGAAGAAACAGATGCTTAATAGGAGCTCATATTTCCTGGTTGTGGAACTGATAAGCGACAAAAGCAAATGAAATCCATATTTTCATAGTATTGTGCCCAGCCACCTTCTAATTCATAAAAGGCTAGTCTATAAAAAAAATGCATGCAACTTTTCAGTTGCACTTTATGATGAGCAACTTATTCGGATTTGTTCAGACTTTTGTAGTTTTAATGTTCAAAAATCCCTTAGTTACAATCAAAAAAGGTTGGCCTATAAATTTACATGTAGAAGTAAATACAAGAGGCTGCAATAACCACCCTCTGCAGAACAGAGATACATAGAAAATGAAATACATAGAAAAGGAAAATAATTCAGGAAATGCATTGAGACAAAAATAAAGATGAGTTTTATCAAATAAAACTATTCTAACAGGCATAATAACCCAACAATCAGAATTTATCAAAAATATTTGTGCAATGAAATATGCCTATAGATTTAAGATCAATTTCTTTTCTTTCTTTTTTTTTTTTGTGTGTGGGGGGGACTGAGGTTTGAATTCATGATGTTGCACTTGCCAGGCAGGCACTTGTGCCATGGAGCTATCTCCCCAGCCCCTTAAGATCAATTTCAATATTGTAAAATGTCTGAAACACACAAACTTGACTACTAGGTCATAAAAGGTGAGAATTTTCTTGTTTCATGACATCCTCATGTTCTGGGGCCAAATATTCTAAGCTACCGCTGTAGCTGCTTGAAGTCTCCCTCACTGAAGTAGCTGCTTCCTTCACTGCCGTCCCCATTGATACTGTGACATTCTGCTACCCATTCTTCCTTCTTTTCCCCAATGTTTCTCTCCATATCCTTTCTTACCACCCACATAAGCCTCCCCTGCTGTTTCCCTCTGTCTAGTTCATGCTGTAAGTCAAACACCAAGAAGAATACCAGGGAAGAAGGGGCAGGGACCAAGTACAGCCCCGGGTCCTATCTGCCTGACCCACCCAGACATCAGCTGCAGTCTGCTTTAGCAGTCCCCAAGGCAGCACTCAAACCTGTCATGTTGACAGTCAAGATCAACCATCTACATGTATACTAATACAGTGATTTTACACCTAAGTATTAACCAGTGCATTTGATTATCATCAAAAATCTCCTTGTTCTGTTTTTCTCTACCAAATATGTCATGATGATTTGTACCCATGGCCCTTTCCATGGAAAGGGTCACATCATCAGCATACTCAATGGGAATCCATTTCATCCACTTTTTAAGTTAATTGGCATTTAGTGAGATTCACAACACACTACTTTTCTGTTTGCTTTTTACTGAATGTACTATTAATGTATGATGATATTTTAATATAGTTGTGCTGATATGCATAGCAAAGTGACTACAGCTGAGCAAAGTAACATATCTCATATAGCAGTTAACTTTTGTCTTGGCAGCTTACCAGTAGGCAATGTAACATTATTAACTAAATCCACATGCTTCAAGCTAGCACTCTTGATTTAGTCATACTGCATAACGTGTACCTCTTGACCTACATCTTCACGTTCTCACCTCCATGGGAAACCACCATTCTCCTACTTCTAGGTATTTGATTTTTCTTTATTTTTTAGCATATCCATTAGCATATGCATGTAAATCAGAGTATATAATATTTTTCTGGTTTATTTCACTCAGCGTAATGTGCTTTAGGCGTATTCATTCCATATCATCACAAATCACAGAACTTCTCTTTTACAAGGGTAAAATATTTCTGTTGTGTGTAGATATATTGTGATTTCTTTATTCATTCTTCTGTGGAGAAACATTTGGTCTCTTTCCTTTCATGTGCTTATGGTGAACAACATTGCAATGAACCTGGGAATGTAGTATGCTTTTCAGTGATAATTTCTTTTCCTTTGAATGTTTACCCAGTGGAGGCATTGTGGAGTGCTAGTTTAAATTGATTCACATTTAACAGAATTGTACATAGCATCCTGCTGTTTCAAATCTCTTCCATATCTGATGTCAGAACCCTTGTTTTGCCAAAGTTGTTTCCTCTAGATTTTGGGAGAGGGCGTGGCTATTTCAATTACTTTTCAAACAACTACTGCTTACATGATTAGTTCATTTTCCTTTGAACTAAAATGTGAGCTTCTTTCTTAGAAATTCAGTTTTGAAGTATTTTAAAAATAAATAAGATGCACGTGGTAAAAATCTCAACTCTAAAAACATCATGTTGAAAGTACAACCTGTATTAGTCACTTAGGAACAGCAGGGAGGAAGGAAAAAAAAAAAAAAAAAAAAAACCTAACAAATGCCATTTGCTTTTGAGTGACCAGGATTTTAATCCACATAGATAAATCACAAAAGAACTAAGACCTGAATTTAAACCTTCCCTTAATGACTTCAAAGAGGCTGCCACCAGTACTTGCCCCCTTCCCAAGACTGTGACAGGACAGTCTGCTTCTTGAGAA
The DNA here is from genome assembly GCA_004027025.1 of Myocastor coypus. Taxonomy (NCBI): domain Eukaryota; kingdom Metazoa; phylum Chordata; class Mammalia; order Rodentia; family Myocastoridae; genus Myocastor; species Myocastor coypus. The sequence continues at coordinate 95,029 of PVJA010000422.1, forward strand.
TAGAGCCAATATTACCTGCTTATTCATGATGAATTAAGGATCTCTGATTCGCTTGTTACATGCCTGGGTTTTCTTTGGAGCCAAGCCCTAGAAGCTGTTCTGATCAATCCTAACTCTCATATTAGTGCTTACGAAAGAAAAAAAAAAATTTACTCAGGATAAAAACTGAGTTTTAGACATTGCAAATCTTATCAATTTTCTTGTGAAGGTTGTGGGGGGGGAGAAAAACAAAAAATGAAAACTAGAATTTCCATTGTGCACACTCCACCACGTTTCTGGACTAATAATGTTCCGAATTATGTTTTGGAGTGCCTTGGGATTTCTAAGATTGATACAGATGAAAATGTAAGTGGAAATAAACGTGGGAACCAAAGGAGATCCTTGATTAATGAATGCTACAGTATGAAAAACAGCTAGTAACTGTTTAATGAAGGAAACTGTTACCATGCAAAGGTTAACGGGAAATATCACAGTACCTAGCATTTCTTTTTTCTCTATTTTTCTTACAAATCAGCAAGATCACCTTAAGTGAACTTAGCCAACATTTGTCATACTTGGAGTCAGCCTTATACACACACACACACACACACACACACACACACACACACACACACACACTCACACACCATATAAAGTTATCTTTTGTGACACACCATATAAAGTTATCTTTTGTGACTTCAGCAAAGTGTTGAATAGCTAATATATGTTCCTTATGATCACTTGGTTCATTGTGTGAAGGGAGACTTATTTTTCCTAAAATCATTAAGACAAAGGCAAATTATTTTTATCCAAAATGAGAGTCAATTGACGACCATTTTCCATAGCCTAAATACACATTTAGTTCAGTTTCAATACACAGTTTTGAGTGTTTTGTCACAGTGTTCAGAAACACAACAGAAGTGAACAGTGCACTGGACAGGATCCCTCAGCCTGCCACCAACTCAGCTCACTCCTAGGTCACATGTCCTTGCAGGCATCCAGTGACCTTGAGGAGAACAGTTCTTGATAGAGGAAAAAGAAACAGGGACAGAGACACTTGCTACTTCCAAGGCTCCTTCTCTTTATTGATGAATTTATGAATGGCCTCTATAAGCACCAGCACAAACAAGAAATGTTTGTCGAAACTGGAGAACTGCAGTGCAAAAGTGTCTATTTAACCTACAGAAAACGATACGAAAGCTCCATTTCAACCTGTGGAAAGTGGCTCAGTGAAGGATAGATGCCCCCAACTGGAGCACTGACAAGGACCCGCACTTCCTTAAGGAAATTCCCTTTAGAGTTAAGAATAAAAAGTGCTTCCTCCTCCTCTTTGTCCAATAAAAACATCACACATGCGCATCCAGTAACAGAAGTAGAAGGTGAGCAGGGAGGCCAACGGGAATCGCAAGAGCAGAACAGTGATAGCATAATACTGGTCAAGCAAGTATTTCATTCATGATTTCTTTAAAAGGTCTTCCTCTAATGAGATACAAGATAATCTAAAAAGAAATTTAAACCAGCAACAAACAAAAGGAGAAAGCCTTCTTTCTGAAGTCAGCCGCCACAATTAAATATTTTTGAGATGTTCCCATGAGCCATAGCAACAGCTGCAAGCGCACCACCACAGGAGCCCAGCCACTGACCCCTGCCAGAGTGTGGCCGCGCTGGGCCTGTGCTTGGTGTGCCCAAGCCCCAGAAGTAGAGCTCCTTCATTAGGACTTTGAAGAAGTCGCATGGCCTATCAGGATGCACCCAATAAATTCACTGTTTTGCAGATAAAGAATAACTCACTTTCAGTAGCAGATCTCTTGATTCCAGTGACCACCAAATAAGTGTTTAAGAGGTTGTGACTTAAAGGGGCCCCCCATTATCAATCCTTGTCAGGCACTACTTCCTGAAACAGGTCTTCTTCTCACTTCCATTCACTCGGTTTCTCTTTTTTTCAGGTGTGTGCACGGTCTGTATCTCTGTCCCTTCTCTCTCTGTGTCTCTGTCTCTGTCTCTGTCCTTCTCTGTCTCTGTCTCTGTCTCCCTCCCTCTCTCTCTCTTTCACACACACACACACACACACACACACACACACACACAGAGTATCCCACCCCTCATAACATTTCGTAAAACAGTTACAAAAAGTTCAACAAAGCTGGAGAGATAGCTCAGCACTCAAGGATGCCAATTTGATCCCCAGTATCACATGTTTTGCTTGGCTGGAGAACCTAGGATGGGCTGAGCCAGCCGCCCAGACCAGGCATGGTGGCACAAGCCTATAATCCCAGCACTGGAGAGGCTGAGACAGGAGGATCATTGTGAGCCTGAGCTGTGCAGAGAGACTGTACCAGAGAGAGAGAGAGAGAGAGAGAGAGAGAGAAAGTTCAATGGACAAAAACACTTCTACCATCTCCTCTGGCTGTTTGGAATATATCATATCATATAGGTTACTACAATCAATTTCTCAGCAGTTCCTATGGGTATGGGCAGTTTCTCTTTAATCACAGAAAATCCACAGGTTGAATAGTTTCCCTGACTCAGTCTGTTCACTCCTTCTTTTCTAATGGGAGGCAAGACATTTTCTAAAACTTACTCAACTTTTAACCAAAAATGGTGCCATTTTACTTTCCCATACCCTAATCCATTCTAGGTAAAAGCATATGTTTATATGAAACTTTAAATTTTGTCCCACTGCAAAAATGTTCTAACCACCCCCCCCCAAAAAAAAAAAAAAAGTTTCTCCATTGTCCTCAAGGCAAAATCCAATAAAAGTTCCACTTTGGTACTGCGTATACCTGGGAACTTCCTCGCGCTGGGTAGCAGCGCAAAACTGGAGCTGCCTGCCGGCTTTCTGCTCCGGGAATGCCAATCAGAGAACATTCTTTTTCAGGCAGCCAAGTTTGGAAGTCAGTTGGTTTCTGGCTGGGCGTTGGGGGAGGGGAGGGCAGAGGAAGCGCAGGGAGTCCTGGGCTGATCCTCAGCAGGGAAGGGTTTCCGTCACAGCCAGCCCTGGAGGCTTCTCCTCTCACCCCCGCGGAGACAGGTAAAGGGACAGCGGAGTAAAGCAGCCAGGGATGGAACAGCGGAAGCTGGGCCGGAGGGGGGTGCAGGGAGCGGGCTGAGCGCCTGCCATTGGCGAGCTGACCAAGGCCTCTGCCAGTGGGACTCCGGTGGAATGTGAAACCGAATCATTTTCAAGTTAAAGATAGACACAGTGTACACCAGGATCTGGAAGCTGGATTTTAAATTCTTCTCTCGCCCTAGAATTCCAGCGAGCCTAGTGATGGTCTCGCTGGCAATTAACAATCTGGTAAGAGTTTGTTCTTCCAGGGCATATCGGTGTACGTCCTGGATGCGCTGGAATTAGAAGGATTTAGGAGGTCGTGGTGCGCGTACCCCAGGGTAAGTGAAAAGAAAAGGTTGCCTTTGAAGCGCATCTTTTCCCCGGAAAGGTTAATACGGAATTTTTCTCTTTGACTGGTGTAAACAAAAAACTGTTCATTAAGATTTTGTGGTGTGTGCAGCCGATTTACTTGTCTGAAGATCACTGGCACTGCATTTTGGGGAGCAGGTCGAAGTAAGAGTGTTGTAGCTTTGTTTGGCCACTTACACTGCAGGTTTCTGACTTGGCTTTGCCTTTACTCTTGCTGCTCCTTCTGTTAACCCTTAAGTTCCCTGAGTTTACTGAGTGACCACGACAATGGTTACTTGTCACAATGAAAGGTGCTGATTGTGCCTCTTGATGAAACTGTGACAGGGAGTTGTTCCCTTTGCGTGGCACTAAGTCACTTACTAGTTTTAAAAAGAAGTTCCAAGTAGAGAGCAGAGGTGGTTTGTATGGACTGTCTGAAAGTGTGTAAGAGCCACTGGACAGCGTTCTTTTTTTTTTTTTTTTTTTTGTTTTGTTTTGTTTTGTTTTGTTTTGTTTTTTTTTGTTTAAGTAACTGAAAAAAATGGACAATTTTCATTAAAGAGAATAATTTATCAATAGAAATTTTCTTTCCTTTTCTTTTTTCTTTTCCTTTATGCTTTTCTTTCTTACTTTTTTTTTTTTTTTAGTGTTATCTCATTAATTCCAAGCAGGTTCCTCTGTTCCAAGACAGCTGATATTTGCTAAGTGAATAGAAGCATTCTGACTGAACAGAGTTAGAGAGAACAGGGCGGTAAGGGTGTCTAGTTGCTGGGGCTGTGCAGCGTTTGAAGGACTTAATTTTGTTTTGTTTTGTTTTGTTTTTACTGAAAGAGAGAACGGGATAATTTCACTTCTGCGTGTTTTGCCCATGTATAGGTCTTGTTTCTTGTTGTGTCAGATGACCTCTCCCCCTGCTCCTAAGGACAGCTTTTCTAAGCTTGCACCACATTCCTTCTGAATAAATACTGGCCATAATAGTTACCGAGTACATGGTGTGAATTGGAAATTCTACTTTATATGGGGAAAATAAATCTGCTGCTGATGTTCCTCCTCCAGACTGTAGGGCTGAACAATTGTTGTCAAACGCAAGCAGCTAGCTTTTGCTGTGTCAAATAGCCAGATTCGAATGAACCACAGTGACTGGCCTAGGTACAATCGGCTGTTCACAATAAATATCTCACTCAACTTTGATAAGAATAAATAATAAGCCATGTTATTTTTCTATGATGAAAACTGGGCATTATCCTGATAGAACCCCTTGGTTTTGCAACTACTGAATAATCTGACAAGGACAAAGAAAATGTGAAGTTGGCAGAACTTAGGTTGGACCTCCACTCCTTCCTCTGCCTATGTTCCCCGCCTCCTCCTGTCATTCTTCTCCCTCCAAATCTCTGAAGACTATCACTGCCTAGGGCCCTTCTTTTTCAACAGTTCAGATCTAGCAAAGGGAAAACAGGGCTGTAGATTGCTTTCAAGTCAGTGTAACAAACCCATGCTGAATATTTACACTTCAGTATACAAACCCAGCATCGAAGAGTTGAGTTTAGACAGTTTCTTCATAAGATTTAAAATTAAAGCTGGGCGTGGTGGCGCACACCTGTAATCCCAGCACTTGGGAGGCTGAGGCAGGAGGATCAGTGTGAGTTTGAGACCAGCCTGGGCTACAAAAGTGAGCTCAAGGCCAGCCTGAACTGCATAATGAGACCCTGTCTTAAAAAGATCAAAAATAAATAAAAACATAAATAAATAAATAAATAAATAAATAAATAAATAAACCCATTAAGTTGTAAAAATTACAACTAATTTCCATCTTCCCTTGAACTGTTGGGGCGCCTTTGTAAATATTTCCTGGTCGTACCTGATGCCTGGTGATATTCCGTTACCAGCTGTGTCCTGAATGGTTGACAGTAGGAATGAACCTGGTGTAAATCTCAGATGCTTCCCAGAAGTTTTCAAACACAGGCATCTGTACATAGTATGCACAAAGACACATACTGACATTCCTTTCACTTAACTAATATGCAGAAGCGTATTTCTATGCAATTATAAAAATAAGTGAGATTATATTAGGCTCAGCAAGGAAGATTTTCTTAAGTATGTCCAAAGGGGAAAAAAAAATCCAAACCCTAAGATGTAAGAATTTTAAACTATATAGCTGAATGATGGTGACAGTGGGGAAAAGCATATATCTGTCTGCTCCTACTGTATCACGCTGATAGATTTTAGTTCCCCGATGAGATCATGCAGCTTGGTTATATTTCTTTGGACATAGTAAAGATAAAAGTGCTATTCAGTGTGTTTTCATTACTGCTATGCCTGCCACTTGTCCACTGAGGTGTCTTGTTTTCCTGGTAGCTTAGATCTCTGCTCTGTTTTTAAAGGTCCCTGTAAGAATTAGTGGAGACCTCATGAGACTGCCTTTCCCATACACAGACACAGAAAGTTTTGGCTTGCATCTGCCAAGCACCTGGGGGTGACACTGGGCCAGCATCTCCTTTGACAAAACACAACATTTAATGCTGCTGGGTCCTCTGCATGACAAGAGGTGACCTGTGTAAGCCATGGCTTATTTTGGCCAGCCCTATCTTGAAGAGAAGTGTGGCAGGTAGAGCTCTGCAGAATCCCAACCCAACGTTAAGTGACTGAATTCTCAGTTAAAGCCCTTACCAGAGAGCCACACACTAAGACTTTTCCTTGCAGCCATCAGGCAAACCAGATGTGGGCTTATGGACCCATCATCTGAATCCTCCAGAGGTCAAGGTGGGAAGATCCCTATGAGTTCAAGGCTAGCCTGGAGTCCATGGGGAGTTCAAGACTACCCTAACCTACATAGTAGAACCTTGTCTCAAATCCCCTAGCAGGGCAGAAAGGAAGCTGGTTTCCTAGGTCTCCCCCTCCCCCATGTTTATATGCCCGGGGCACCAAGCTTTAAAGCTGAGCTGACCTCTCTGACTTCCGCTCTCTGAAACTTTCACTTACTAGATTCTGTCTTAGTAGCTCTTTGTTCTCTTGTTTGTTCCTTTTGTTTTTGTACCTGTTTCAAGCACGTTGCCCTTACCTGCTTGAGTGTGTCATTCCAAACTATCTCAATTCTATTAGAAGTTGAGGAAATCTACTCTACTACTTTGATAATCATTTCTTTAAAACTTTTTTTTTTTTTTTTTTTTTTCAGAGACACTATCAGACCATCTGCTGGTGCCCTTGGTCATTTCAGGGAGCTTCTCTGTTTATTTTTATTTTACTCTTTAATCCTTACCTGATTTACTTTGACTCTTTGGGTGGAGATGTGCATATGTATGCTAACTAAGAGAGAGGCATTTTCCAACTTAATAAGAGCAGCCTACAAATGCTTGACATTCCTCTTACTTGTCCCTAGCTGACCACTCTGTTTGGCAATCTCCTTAATCCACCCAACTGCCATCACTCTCAGCTGTTGACTTGGACTCTTCCATCTTTCCCATGGTTTCTATTCAGTTTCACCACATTTTAAAAGTTATCTTAAGTAAATTCCTTCCTTTTCATTTTCTTTGCAAGTGCTATACTTCAGGTTCCCATGATCTTCCTTGTGGATTACTATGGTCTTACCTTAGTCTCCTTACCTAGGGTCCATCCACACTCCCTGCCCCCACTCATGGGTACCAACCTATCCATCTTCTAAAAATCAGAGGTGTCAATAACTACTTAAAATGTTTCAATGGTTTATTATTCATTTTAAAATAAAGCTCACTCTGCTCAGCAGATCCTACAGGGTTTCTAACAAAAACCCTGGCATTTTCCTAACATTGTCTGGTCTGGCTCACTGATTATGATCAACACCAACCACGTATAATTGTGCTCTCTGGCCCTATGCTATCATATCATACCTTTCTGCCACCCTCCCTACAGAATCCTTTTTCCTCTAAATGCATACTGCTTCTTTTTTATATGAACGAATTATATTTCTCCTTCAAGTCTGACCTCATAAATCACCTGCCCTGTTCTTCCTTTAATTGCATAGCTCACCTGCAGCTCTGGGAGACTCTGATGGTACGAGTTGTTCCTACTGTACTTGTTTCTGTATAATAATACAGTAACTGACTCATAGAAACCATGCTTAAGGAATTTTTTTTTTTTTTTGGCTTTTTGAGACAGGGTCTCACTGTGCAGTTCAGGCTGGCTTTGAGCTCACTTTTGTAGCCCAGGCTGGTCTCGAACTCGCAGCGATCCTCCTGCCTCAGCCTCCCAAGTGCTGGGATTACAGGCGTGCGCCACCATGCCCGGCTATGCTTAAGGAATTTAAAAGGGCCTATTGCGAGGACATTTTTCCTTAAAATGGCTTTTTGTCTTTCACTTTGTGACTCATTTGACATTACTACTCATCTTACCTTAGGTTCCTTGTCAAGGGGAGGGCTCAGTATTGGCCCTTCCTATATGTCAGCTAGTGCCAGAGAAAGGTGTGGTTGCTTAATTTAGTTATGGCAACTGTTCCTGAACAGTAGTTTCTCTGTTTTCTCATATTATCAGAGAGGTTTATAATTAAAAGAGTTCTAAAGTGGGGAAAAATGGTATATTTCAGTATACCTAGTTCAGAATGCTGGATAGCACAACAGGAAAAATTAAACACAACCCAATTCAGATTGTTTCATGATTCACAACCTGAATCTGGACCAACAGAAAACACTAGATTGTTCTTAGATCATAGTGCCATGCTTCCAGAAAGAGGCCTTGTTATTTATGTCACTTGATATTGTGACCCTAAATCTTAATGCAGGTTGAAATCTCTTGTGAAAAATTTGAAAGCCTTCAGTGCAACTTTAATCTGATTTTATTATCAGTGTATACTAAGCCAAGAAAACTTCCTTATTAATTAAAAATTGAATATAGTTGGTGGGAACCAGAAGTGGTATATAGCCTGATATATATTTGGGAGATATATACTTTTATCATAAAATATTTATTGTATTCTTTGTTATGTCAACTACTGAGACTTAGGAAAAAAAATTTTATTTTATTACCTCCACTAAAAGAAAAGTATATATTCAGGGGAAAATTTTATCTCTTTTTTTTTTTTTTTTTTGGCAGAACTGGGGGTTGAACTCATTCCCTTACACTTGCCAAGCAAGGGCTTATTCTACTGAGCTATCTCCCTAGCCCTTTTATGAAGTCACTTTAATTTACTCAAAAATTATCTTAGAAAGCAAAGTTATGAGGTAATCATCAAATTATTTTATCTTATTTATATATTTGGCATAGAATCTCACTACACAGAGATCCTGTACCAAATACATAAAAAATAAAATAAAATAAATAAATAAATATATATATATAGGTTACTATATATAACTAATATGCATTTTCTTCTATCATTTCTATAAAGAGCATAAGATTATATAAAACATCTGTAGTGATTCTCCTGTTTTCAGCCTCCTCAGCACTGAGATTATAGGCATGCTCCACCTTGCCAGGACTTGGTAGCCAGCTCAGTGAGCCCAGGGCCAGGGCTGGCTCAGCTTGCAGGACTGGAGGTCAAACCCTGGTCCCTGAGCTTTCCTAAGCATATGCTTAATCTTCTGAGGTATCTCACCAGCCTTTCACTTTTTAAAAAAATCTCATGTTAATCACATTTTAATACAATAGGTTGAAGAGGTTGAACAAATTCTGAAAACAGAGATAAATAAGACATATTTATATCACATACTGTGTGGTATTTTAAAATAGAAGCATGTTTATTTGCATAATGCTGATTTTGCTTTTTGGCAAAATGAATATGGCATAAGGATGACTCACAATCACTCTGACTCATAAATACTTTGAAATCTCAATATAGTTTAAAGCAACAGTTATTTTTGTTACTTTTATATTTTTAGACTCATTTTGGAGTGTATAGCATTCTTACATATTGTGATAGGTCACAGATTATGGCCTGCTGGAACTGAATTTACTGAAATTACCACAGTTCAGGAGCACAGATATCCTCATTAGTTTCATTAAAGGATGTAGAATGAAATTGATCTTTTAATGTAAATGAACTTTTGAATCTCAAATTATTACTATACTTTAAAAAAAACATGTTTACTTACCAAAAGATGTTGTATTTAACACCTCAGGTTAATTTAAAAATTCTTTTCCAAAATTAATGCACTGTTTCAGATTATTTTGTAGGTAAGAGACATATGCTGTTACTTTATTATAAAATTAAGATGCAGATGTAGAGAGTATTCCACATATAAGGTATGACTTTCTAAGGTAGCAAATGTACCCAGTCTTGGTGAATTGCAAATGTTAGGATTTTCATTAACACAACTCACCATCACAGGGTGTCTGAGGACCTTTCTCAATATTGCAGTTTTTAGCTAAAAATGATTCATTTTGTGTGGAGTTATATGGCCTAACCCAACTTCAGTTATGCAGAAAACACAGTCCTGCTGCATGTCTGGCAAAGGCAAGGATTGAAGTACCTATGAAGGCGGCTACTGAGCTTCCACATGAGCATGTGATAGGCTCCTGAGTCTAAACTGACAGCCATCAGAACCAGTGACCAGATCCTTTCTTGGTAATACACAAACACGTAGGCCTTGATGTGAGGCTGATTTCTTTTGTCTGTTTTCATCCTTTCTGGCTCACTTCCACTGAGACTTCTTAATTCTAAACACACCCTTTCCAAAGTCTTTGCTGTCTTCTTAATTCCAGCTTTGCTGGTGCTCTGAAGTGCCCAGATTTTACCTAATTTCATAATCATCATTGAGGAGGCTGTGTCCCCAGTCACTTCTGGGCTGTGAAAGGAGCTCCTGTTAATGGTGATTCCTACAGAATTGAAAGAGCAAGTGTGCAATGTTCACCTTTTCCTGTCATTAAGAACTGTTCATATGGAATAGAGAAACAGGAAAAGATAATTAGATGCATATTTCATGCTAGCTACTACATTTGTCAATAGGCAAAGTGAAAAATCTGGCTTAGGGAAAGTGGCACAGAAAAATGATGATATGTATTATACACTAGAAAGGCATAGTCTTCAGTGACATTTACATCACAGATATGCTCCCTTTTGCTTACCATCTAATTTTAAGCACTAACAAGATAAAACTCAGGACTTCAAAGATTAATGAAGCACTTAAAAGTTTAAATATTTTAAGTCAATATGGTAATGTCCTTTGGTCGTAATTTAACTCAATAAATCTAATTTGTGCTCTTGGGAGCAGTATTTCTAGGAAATGCCATGTTTAAGGGAGAGGAAGGAGTTAGGTATGGATCTAGATCAGATGAATCAGTGTGTACTATACCATTTTCTTAGAGATTTAGATCAACACAGGTTTCAAAAATGTTCTACATAACAGAGATATATTTGGCTAGCCAATTTGACCATGCAAGGGGCTAGATACTTAGAAAGCTACATGGGTAGATAATTACAATTATACGGGCAAGTATACAGAAATATAGATAGATATTTCAACATCACAAAATGCACTTTGGTAATTCTGATATAATTGTCCTCAAGGTGCTATATTAATAATTTACAGTCTAATAATATTGGAGGTCATATAATACTTTTAGAACATAAAACTTAGCAGTTTAAAGAATCTGTATAAATATCTTTACTATTTGGCAATTTGTTTTCATCCTCTTAATAAATGATACTGACTTTAGAGACCAATAGTAATCTAATTTTAAGCGGACAGAACATCCAAAAAATATTTAAAAATGACTTTAGGCTTATAATTTGTGATACTACAAGTGGTCATCTGTACTCTTCAGAATTCAGAGCACAATATGATTTTCCCTATTCCATTCATTTATAAAGTTCAAAACTCTAAGACTGTCACTTCATTTTATAATATGATCACACATTATTGATTTATTAGATTTAGTAGCAATCTCTTCATAAAGTCTTCATGACTTTATAAAAGAAAGGTCATCGTTAACATCTGTGCCTTAGTCTTTTCATGTATTTCCTTTAAATTCATAAACACTAAATCTTACAAAGGTAAAAAGCAATTGTTGGGTTTCAAATGATTGTCTATTAAAGTAACCCCCACCTTTGAGAATTTCCGTCTGCAAGAAGAATAGATTAACAGGGACAAAGGGTGCACTTTTCTCACTAGAGTCTATATTGTATTAAATTAAGTACAGTAGCCATTCAAAATGAACCGGTTGTTTCATGAACGTTTATCCTACTAGCAGCAATTTAGAGACAACTGTAGACATGGGGTTCCTTGGTAGATACTAGGGAGTTTTCAAGTAAGAGGACAGAGGTGCCTTCATCCTGTGCATTTTGAAAAGATTATTCTACTCTCTGTTCGTTAAGGAATTAAGTTTTTCTCTCTCAATTTTAAAGTTCAAAAAAATGTAATACTTAAAAACTGATTTGAGAAGTACACTGCCTACACCAAAGAGAGAAGTAGTCAATCAAAGTTGTGGCTAGCATAAATCCTAGCTGGACAGTTTTTCTTTTGATTAATTCTTGTTTATGTTCTTTCTTCGGGTCATAAAATTCAGAAAGTACTGGGCTATGGTGGCACATGCCTGTAGTCCCAACACTTGGGAGGCTGAAGCAGGAGGACCGGTGCAAGTTTGAGGCCAGCCTGGGCTACAAAAACTGATCTCAAGTCTAGCCTAAACTACAAAACAAGACTGTCTCAAAAAGACAAGAGATAGATAGATAGAGAGAGAGAGAGAGAGAGAGAGAGAGATTCAGAAGGTATAAAAATGGCAGTAACACCCCTAAAATTTTGTTATAGAAAGATGTGAAGATTTTTTGAACATTGTATGGCTGATCTTTTGTAGTTTCTTAAATAGGTGTGGGGAGTAAACCTATTTCTTGCTTGTTAAATTATGAAGCCAGTTATATCCCTGCTCACACTGCCTAGCACCCAAAACATTTGAAATGCTGGAAAGTATCCTCTGTAACCATTTTAGACACCGGAATATGAATTTAAGTTACTTAGATTTATGTATTACAATCTCTCCTCTAAAATGGCATGTGGGAAGCATTTAACTTAATGAGGCAGAGGGTCCTAGTGTGCAAGATACGCTGTATTTTTCATTGTCAAGGGTAAATTATTGCTTCAGTTACCTATATGGTACCCCGGTGGCCTGAGAGGCCCAATGTAACTTCCAGAAATGTCCGCTTTTGTCTTAGACAATAACTTATACCCTGAGAACATGCTTTTTGAGATTTACTGATAATATTTTCTATGGTACACAGAAGTTCCTGAAGGTCACTCACAGATAGTTACTAAACTAGCTTTAAAAAAAAACTTATAAACATTGACTGAAATGATAAGTCTTCAAACATTACTATACAAAAGTAAAAACTGGTGAACATCTTATATCTATGCCATTTATTAAACAAGAAAAAAATCTAGTAAGAAATTAAATTATAGGGAATAATATTTTTTGCATTACTGCCTTGTTACTTTTTAAAATAAGTAAGTATGGGTTTTTGGGGGAGTATCTTTGAAGATTTAGGGTTGCAATAATTAAATATACTGTTACAATTTTATAAACAAGAATTTTAATCCTACTTCAACATCAAATATGTGGAATCAAATGTCTAAGTAAGTCTGTGAGAGTTTTTCTAAAATAAGCTTTATTATCTAATAAAGTAATATAAGAATTTAATTAAAACAAAACAAATAAAAGTGCCCTCACCAATCAGTGTTCTAGTATTTAAGTAAATTTTAGAGCTTGACACTTTCTAAGGCAGAGACCTAGCTCTAGGCTTTCTGCCAAGCCATTACTGGTAATCTGATGACCAGGAGTAAGCAAATGAAAGAGCCGCTGCCTGTCTTAGTTAGATATGGCTTTGCTGAAAGGGAAGCCAGCACATTTCTTATGCGGACGAGCAACCCAGTAACAGAAACACACACACGCTCACACACACATGCGTGCACACACACACACACACACACACACACACACACACACACACACACATACACACACTACACACTATGCTTTTTGAAGTCCAGGAATAGATACATTAAAATCCAACTCTACTCAGAGAGACATAGAAGTAGTAGGCACAGCTGGTGTTGGTTAGATACATTCTGTATCTGTGTGTGTGTATATATATATATATATATATGGGCAAAAGTTAGCCTCACTCTTATGTAGTTAAGTTCTAGTGACTACCCCAAATCATCCTTTAGTAAATGGATGATTTGGGATGTTTTATCTATAGTTTTGTTAAGTGATTTAAATAAACACCTGTTCTCCACATAATTCTAAAAATAATTTATATAATATATAACAACCCAGGAAAGAATCAGATCAGCCCTTTTTATGAAAGCAAGAGTGTCTGAAATTTTGTCTGGTCATTAAGGAAGAAAATAATGAATAACTATGAATATTATATATACACATATATATATAGACTATATATAATTATATATAATCTTTCATATACACACATAAATTTCTTGCTACTGGAGGGCTCTTTTTTTAACTAATTCTTTAGAAATGTTGACACATCTGTGTCTTTGGTATAATAAATTTAAATCTTGGTGTTTTAAAAATCTACCTAGTCTCATAGGCCTTGGATAATATACGTTTTCAAAAATAGAAAATAAAATAAAATCAGATTCAGTTTACTATGTTGTATCACAATTTCATAACAAAAAGAGTTCACAATGAAAAAAGAAATTAGCAAAACTCCTGCTTGTGTACTCATTTAATAACCAAGGCTGGTGCCCAAATTACAAAATCAATGAATATACGTAACCTGTACATTAGAGGAAGACTCCCTAAGCCTTAAGAGTTAGATCCTGATTGGTACCTTCAATAACCTGCCTAGTGCTTTGGCACTACTATGCAGAGTACACTGCTCAGCAAAGCCACAATGGGTACAGAAAGTGTGAGCAGAGTGAAGTCCACTGCTAAACTGCAAGGAGATAAATTTGGAGAGCTATTAACATGTGCAAGGCATTTTATATCATTCCAAGGGATATTTATTGTTCATAGTGATTCTGAAATCCAAATTCTACCCCCACAGTAAAAAAGTAAGAATAGAATAAATATCTACTTCAGCAGGGTGTGGAGCCAAAGCTCAAAATGATTTCCTTTCTCTACCAGCTACTTTGAGTCTTCCTGTGTTTGCACCTTGCTTCATTAATAAATCTTTCAGTCACCACAATTTTTTTTTTCCGAATCTACAGGAAGAAAAATACAATTTTATTCAATAGCATCTCATTCCCTACACAGTGAGGGTCCTTAGAATTCCCTTTGATTGCAGATTGCTTTGAATAGAAGCACAGCTGTAGATATAGAATATCATTTAAAGTAAGCATCACAAGAAATGAATTTCGATAAATTGATCACTATGAATGATGGTTTTAAAGAAGGCAAGACTTGAAGCAGAAAATAAAGAATATTGCCATAGTATTCTCATAAATATTCTATTCAAATCATTTCAGAATATCTAGCTAGATAGAGCATAAATATGACCACTGAAAGAAGTGCCTATAATTTTTATAATTTCCTTCTGTAGAAATCTATTTGGTAAAGCTGAATGTTCTCTGGACTACTTCCAAAATGGACATTCTAAACAAAGAACTGTAGACTGCACCTCATAATTTTCTCATTGTATCAGTATTCCTAGATGTTATGAATACCTAGTAGGCCAGATAAATGTCTGTCACTGTATCCAGCACACACGGCACAAAAATGTTATTAGGAAGATGCTATTTCTCCTGTCACTTTGTATGACAGTTTGATAGTTGGTGGAAGTTTTTCATAAACACTCAAGTTCCCAACTTCCCTAGATATTTTGATTCTTTGTTTCTTTGTGCATTCACATCGTTCAGCTTTTTCAGCTTCAATAGATTAGAAGAAATAAAATAGGTAGGTCAACTAGAAGAAAGGCACTGGCCCTTGTCAAAGTGTCCCACCACACTGGATGATTCTGTTTTGTAATGAAATGCAGGAGAGGGGATGGCAAGAGTCCTTGGTCTGGATGTGCCCATGTTTCTAAGTCCTAGTGATTTGAAGCTTAAGTTGTCCTGACAACTTGGAGAGCTATTAACATGTGCAAGGCATTTTATATCATTCCAAGGGATATTTATTGTTCATAGTGATTCTGAAATCCAAACTCTGCCCCCAAAGTAAACAAAGTAAGAATAGAATAAATATCTACTTCAGCAGGGTGCGGAGCCAAAGCTCAAAATGAATATTGCCTCAAAGGCTTTCCCAGTCTTTCATGAAGCCATACTAACATTATTCTCTTCTGACAGATTCATTTTGCACTTTAAATCTTGTAAAAAGCACTGTGCCATGTCCCCTCATTTTACCTATTGGATTTAGTGGGTTGATATTTGAGTGAGCTGGAGATGTACTTGTGTCCCCAAGTCTGCACCAGAAAGGTACTAGAGTAGGATGCCCTCATTTTTGTGCCACAATCAGGAATCAAGTCAATAAGCAGCTGTGTTTGTTACTAATTGCCCTTAGGAAGAAAGACTTGATATTAGCAACGTTAAATTTGTTTTGAAAAGCATAACCTTTCATATTAAGCTCAGTTTATTTACTCTAAGCATTTAGCAACCTTATGCACCTATCATTATGTCTTTCCACTTATTCGGACATTTAACCAAAGCCTTTGTTTTTCATGGCTAATGCACTATGATGATAAAGAATTAGCCATCAATATTTCTAGGCTCAGTTTCTTCCATGTTTGGGGTAACATGATATCAGAAGAGTAGATTCAAAACTCTTTTTCTTCTGTTTTGAGGAGAAAAATTTTTATTCCCCTGTTCAGAAACTATAGTGGCCCAGCTGTCTGCGAATAAAAATCAGACTACTTAATTCTTTCATCATAGCACCAGCTCTGCTGCTTTCTTGCCTACTGTGTAAACACATAGATCATCTTCAAGCTACCACATAAAATGGCAGCACTGCCTTGTCTCAAAATAGAGACTTAAAAAGCCTGGGAGTATAGCACACCACGAAGGTCCTGAGTTCAGTGTCCCATGACAAATGTATGAAAAAGATTTGTTTGATTATCATCATTTTGCACTGTTATATTTTGTATTTTTAAATAAATATTTCATTTTAAAAACAGAAGCAAATTTTTAAACCACTAAAAGCATAATTTTAAGCAAGACTGTTGAGAATAATAGATAAATACCATACCATTTCTTGAGGATATTTTGAAGCCAATTTTTTCTTTTCAAAGAGCTTGACAATATCCTTTAATCTTTTATTTTTAACCAGATCTATATTTATTGATACCAGTGAGGATGTGTTTTATTGCTCTGAATTTTATTTTTAGAGACTTTTAACTTTGTTAGAGTTTGCATGGAGGACTCTAAGCAGAATAGTTGAGCAATAAGGTCACGCTTGATTACCATGTGTTTATGTCAGCAGTTTGTCCTAGTCTTACAAGTAAGGTCATTAGTCCAGTACATGAGGAGAATTCTATAAGCCCAGGGAGATTGTGCCTGCAAGGCTGTCTTTATGAGAACTTGGATGAGTCAGCCTAGCCATCAGTCATAAAACTTGCTGTTTCCCCCCAGAGAAATCTTATGACATCAGAGGAGAATAAGGCTAGAGAGATTAATTGTTCAAGATCAGAACACATGAGTCCAAAATTCAAATTAGTTTCCTGATTTATCATCCTTATCTCTTCCTAAGATGTTTCTTGGATATGTACCATAAATTCTCTGAAATTATGCACTTAGGCAGAAAGAGTGACCTAGGGTTCCCTCACTGTTTTGGGGTGTGGGATGTGTTCCCTTGTCGCTTGCCACTTGCATGGGCAGTTCGTTTGGAAGTATGATCATAAAGGCAGTAACTACTGGGGGACAGGGGAGGTGCACTGAACTTCAAGAGTAATAACAAAATGCTGGAAAGGAAATATTTTTTATTATTTTTTGGAAATATTTTTTTAAACTAGGATAATTCTACTTAATAATTGATGGCCACTTCTGCATTGAGCTTCTTGTATATCCTTTCATGAGCTAAACAGAGTATTTTTCTTTAGAACATGAGGTTGCTTTAACTTTTTATTCTATCAAAATTTTGAATGATAATGTGGTTACCATTCAGCAGTGTTGAGAAGGTTTGATTCACTAATCCAATGTAAGGAGCTTGTATGCTGTATACAATTCCCAGAGTGCAATGACGTCAAAAAAGCTGTTTTTTTCTTGCTCTTTTTTAGACAGGGTCTCCCTGTGCAGCTCAGGTTGGCCTTAAGCTCACTTTTGTAGCCAAGTCTGGTCTCGAATTCACACCAATCCTCCTGCCTCAGCCTCCCAAGTGCTGGGATTGCAGGTGTGCACCACCATGCCTGGATTCTAAAAAGTTTTGATGATTTGTGGAAATAGTAAGGTGATAGCATAACATTAGCAACTAGCAGGTCACAAAATCATGCACATGATCACAATTTTATAGATAAAAAGAATATTTTAGATACAAAAAAAACCTTGAAGGAAATATTCATCAAAGTTATACTCTAAATAATAAAATATTTGGATTATTTTCTTCTTTGTGCTCACCTGTAAAAACTCTTTACAAAGAACCTATAAAATATGACCAGAAATTATGAAATTCATAAAGATAAATCTCACTGCTCTCTTCCTTGTGTGTTAACAATTCTTAGGTCTGAGGAAGAAACTGTTTTATTTACCTACCTGTACTTTACCTACCAGTTTACATCTCTTTTACTCTAGGGAAATAGTGCCCTTCTATTATAGCCTAATGCCTTTTTAGCCTTCTAGACCAGTTCATTCACCTCTAATGAAAACTTAGCAGATAAAGACCTGATCTTGTTCCCCAATACTGAGCACTGTGAAGCTCGATTTATAAAAGCCTATTTCTTCCTTCAGAACTGTCACTCTCTTTGCAAAGAAAAATTCAGAAACATCGTGGACTCTTGGAGGACGGAGATGTGTCACATAGTATAGTGACACCTGTGACTTCAAGCCTGCTCCGTGGTGTCTCATCACTGTAGAATATAGCACCAGGGAGCATCTTTTCTTCCCATGCTCTGATTAGCTATTCGGAAAAGCAGTAAATACAAAAAGGTTGCTATCACCATTTCTGCAGTACATATACTCATCAGTAAATATTATTACACTTAGACATCCTGGTGTTGCTCAGCTTGCTTATAAACATTTCCCTAGCAGTTCATCTTGCTCACCTTATAATTATCAAATATATATATATATATATATATATATATATATATATATATATATATATAAAGACATTACACCTTTGAGACTTAGTCATGGCTGAGAGTTCTCAGTGCATAAATCAATTATAATGAGTCAGTCTTTATGTGAGAATCTTACTGCTTTTAAGAAGAAGTTTGCATATTTTTATGACAGCTTGCTCCTCTGCACACCTTCTTTGTCTCACTGATGATGAAGTTTCTGATACTGCACTGGATCCAGCTGGTCTCTGGAAGGGGTCACCAGATGTTAGAGCTAGAGGCAGGCTTAGCCATCACAGAGTGAACAGTTCACGCTATTCATTTTACAGAAGACAAAATTGTAGTCTAGTAGCTTTATCTAAGCGCAAAAAGACCCAGAGCAGAACCCAGTCCCATTATAGTCCACATTTTGGGGGTCTTTAAAGATCTATGCTCCCCATTCTTTGATTCTCATAATGGTCATAGTCCTGCCTGAGATACTTTGTTTTACAGAGTCCGTCCTACTTCAGAGTATGTGCTGAAAATACTGTGAAATCATTTCAGATGGAGAGAGAGAAAGTAGGAGTTGGTCTAAAGAGCATTTTATTTCTTTATTTTTAATCTTCAAATTGCATTGCTTTATTCAAAATATGGAACACTTCATGAATTTGTGTGTCATCCTTGTGCCAGGGCCATGCTAATCTTCTCTACATCATCCCAATTTTAGTATATATGCTGCTGAAGCGAGCACTAAAGAATCTCTGTCTCTCTCTCTTTCTCTCTCTCTCTCTCTCTCTCTCTCTCTCTCTCTCTCTCTCTCTCTCTCTCTTTCCAGTACCAGGGATTGAACTCAGGACCCTATTTTGCTCAAACACAGAATCAGTTTCTTCTCTGTTCTGTAGAGCAGGTAAGTGGAGGAAGGTTTTGCAAGAGTAGAAGTCAAAAGACAATCATTCTGAGACTAGTAGCTAGTAACTTCATTTTCTCAAGCATGTGCTATTGTTCTTTCCTGCCCATTCATTTTTCTTAGGCTCATTTTGTTTATATTAAAGAGAATAAAAAGTAATTTAGAAATTAGAGACGATACAGATCTGTCCCAGAAAGAATGGCTATCCTCAGGAAATCAACTAACAACAAATTCTGGAGGGGCTATGGGGGAAAAGGAATACTTCTCCACTGTTCGTAGGAGTGTACACTGGTAAAGCCACTGTGGAAATCAGTGCAGAGAGTCCTAAAAAAAAACCCTTACATTAGAGATCCCATTCTACCTAGCTATTTCCCTTCTGTATTCTTCCTGGTAGAATTAAAACATAAAAGCCACAGCAACATATGTGTACCCATATTTATAGCAGTTCAATTTGTAATAGCTAAATCTGGGAAACCACATATCCATCAGCTGAGGAATGGATAAAAAAATGTAGTATTTTTATACTATGAGGTCCTACTCAGTTATAAGGAAAGATGAACTCAAGGCCTCTATAGGTAAACTGATGCAACTAAAGACCATACTCATAAGTGAAATAAATCAGACTTGCATGTATAAACATCGAATTGTCTCCTAAGTTGAAGAACCTGAAAGAGTAAATAAAATCTGAAACACATAAAAACATTTCAAAAGGGAAAGAAGCTGCTCGTTCTCTTTTGGTGGGAGGCTGTTGCTAAAGCTTTCCTTGTTTAGAAGTAGTTCTTTTCATATTTTCCAGGCTTTTGTGTTGCAAATGAACAGCAAAACAAACTAGTGCTGTTGTGGTTCCAACCTAAAATAGCCCCCACGTCTCAGGTATTTGAAAGGTGATTGAGTGAACAGTGGCTGCGTGGCAGTGTAGTCAGTGTACTTCATGTACTACACAGTGGCCAGGTCTGGCTGGAAGAGCTGTCTCCCTGGGCAAATGCTTTTGGAGACTTAGCCCCTTTCCTGGCGCCTCCTTGCTCACTCTCCACTTCCTGGATGCCATGCTCTTATGAGCAGCCTTCTTCTACAGGCCCTTCTGCACTGCTTCTGCATTGGAGCTGGTCACCATGCTCCAAAGCCTGCTGTGAGCCCAAGTAAATTTCTCCTCCTTTAATTTGAAAGTGTCACATATTTTGTCCCCACCACAAGAAAGTGACTAATGAAAGTGTAATGTTGAAAAATAAGAAAATATTTTTTTGCAGTTTCAGAATTTTCTCTTTTCATGAAAGTGATTGGTCAAATGCATGGCCCTTGATGAGGAGGAGAATTCATATTTTTTTGAGTTTCTGGTTTTGTTCATCATTTTTCCTGAGAGCTTCTTTGGAGGCCCTAGTGGGTAGTGCAGCTGCCCTATACTCTTCTCTGAGGAAACAGTTCTACTCTACCAATTAACCTCTTCAATAGAGCACACTCTTTCTGGAGGGACATATGTGGAGTGGTGAGGAAGGAAGGGGACACCTGCGTAGCCAACCAGATCAGCTTCATTAACCCTGTCAGTGGGGTGACAGATGTCACAGGCAGGTCGCCCTCACATCCACTCATTCACTGTCTTCCTTGACCATCAGCTATGAACTAATTTCTGGAATGAAATCTATACTTTCAGGCAGCTCTCCAAATACTGAGAAAGGCACATGCAAAAGTAGATTATTGTGATTTCGTATGACAGATGTAACTGAGGTCCTACAGAGAGAGGAATAATATAGGATTAATGTAGGAGAAGCTGAGTGTACAGAATCCCCCAAAATCACCATACTTTGAGATTCACATTGTAGATGGCAATACAATATGAATGCGAAATAACATTCTGGGAAAGTAAATACATATAATTTAAGAAGGACCGGAGTGGGAAAAGAATATCATATCTTTAGGTAACTTTAAATGCTTCAATATTGTTAAAGCCTAAAATGTGTGTAATGAGTTGTGTAAAAATACTGAACATATAAAGAGAAGTATCATAAACTAACTTTAAAACTATGCCAAAGAAGTTCAATTTACACTGAATTTTCAAAAACCATTTAATAACTATGAACTTGAACCTGATTATGGTAGCATAATCAACCTGAATTCTTTAAAAACCACCATCATCAATCTGTCAGAAGCATTTCTGGGCAGAAAAGTCCAAACCAGGAAAGACAGCAAAGAGAAACACATCAGAAATCCCAGCCAGAAACTATCACAGTATTATATAAGAGAATCAGAAAGATAACGGCAGTGAAATGAGGCTAAATCTAGGAGAAACTTCATATGTAGAACCAGGGTGACTTCAAGATTTTTGGAGAGGTCAAAGGGAAAAACTGGTGTCAACATTGGTGTCCAGATTCTTGGTCTGGCAGCAGATTGGATGGTACCGTCTTTCACAATGGTAGGAAGATGGGAACGTGTTCACATATGATAAGAATGAGTGCAATAGCTTTGGCTATTTAGAGTTGGAAGCTTTAGTGGAATTTGGATGTAAAAGTATCCTGTAGGTAATTGGATGTATATGGGTGAAATATCTGGTGTAGTGATATTGAGTCTACAATTAGCTAACATCATGAGAAATATGTTAACCTAAGGCGTATGTATATAGCAGGGAAAAGAAGATTAAGAAAGAATTCTAATGAACACGAATGATTTGGGTTGAGAAAGATGGATTGGATCATCAAGTGACTTTGGAGCAAATTAGTCAAAGGAAGGGAAAAAAATCAGGAGACAGTGTTTTCAAAGAAATCAAGAGAAACTATGGAGCATGAGGATGTTGCTGGACCATGTTGTATGAAGCGAGCGAGACAGAGAGAAAAGTAGCTCTCTTTTAAAGAATACGAAGTAGTGATAGAAATAAAATAGCATTAGAAATAATACAGAATTTCACTAAACAAAAACTAAAAGGAGTTCAGCAATGGTTGCTGGATTATGTGATGCTATCTTCAAATTAGTTACACAGGCTACCAGATATCAGTGTACAAGATTTGTTTAAAGAACAAATAAGAAAATAATAAAAAGTTGTAAGAAATTCAAAAGAATAAAAAGAAAAACTTTTAAGCGTTAACTGCTCCTTTCAAAAAACCAATAGAAATTGATAATACAATTATCCAAACTATTCTGCTGACAGAGCCAAAGACAAAAATCATGTGATTATCTCAATAGGTGAAGAAAAGTCTTTTGACAAAGTCCAACACTCTTTCTTGATAGAAACATGACAGAAAATTGGAGTAGAAGGTCTGTACCTCAACTTAATAAAAGCCATTTGTGATAAACCAACAGCCAACATGATACTAAATGGACAAAATTGAAAGCCTTCACTTTATTTTTTTTTTATTATTATTATTATTTTTTTTTTGTCTTTTTGAAACAGGGTCTCGCTATGCAGTTCAGGCTAGCCTTGAGCTCACTTTTGTAGCCCACGCTGGTCTCGAACTCGCACCAATCCTCCTGCCTCAGCCTCCCGAGTGCTGGGATTACAGGCGTGAGCCACCACGCCCGGCTGGAAAGCCTTCACTTTAAAATCAGGAACAAGACAAGGATTCCCACTGTCACCACTTCTGTTCAATATTGTTCTGGGAACATTAGCCAGAGCAATTAAACAAGAGAAAGAAATAAAAGGAATAATGACTGGAAAGGAACAAGTAAAATTATCATTATTTGCAGATGACATGATGTTGTACATAGAAGGTCCCAAAAACTCCACTAACAGACATGTAGATATTTTTAATTTTTATTACTTTTAATAAAAATAACAATGTGACAGCTTCAAAACGTTAGTAGTACATTCCCAATAACTGATGTAATGCATATTGTTATCCTCATAGTAGTAATACAGAGCACAGGATGTAGACATGATAATATTTCTAATTATTATTGGCATAAAAAATTTCTTCTCATTGAACTAACAGGAAGTATTTATATACATAGTCCAGTATTCCATAATCACGATGGATTATTGGCAGAACTGGCAATGTCAGAAGCTGTTGTTTTAAGCCTTGTCCAGCTCAACATACTAACCTAGTAGATTTAATAAACAAATTCAGTAGTGTATACAAGGCAGCACTCAAAAATCAATAGCATTTCTACACCCAAACAACTAATGCAGCAAAAGAGAAATTATGTAATTCATGCTTTTCACAATAACACCCCAAAAATGAAATATTTAGGATTCAGTCTCATAAAGGAAGTAAAAGATTTCTACAACAAAAAGCATAGTACTCTGAGAAAAGAGACAAGTCCCTCTTAGACTCTGCAATGCTGAGTTCTGTGCCAACCTCACTGGGGGCAAGTGCAAGGCAGTGAAAGGCAAAGGCGTGGCCCACAAGAGGGTGAGGAGTGCAAGGGAAAGAGAGACGCAGTCCGCTTGAAGCCAACTCTCTGAAGCCTGGTGGACTGAGGTGGAGAAAGCCAGAAGAGGACCTAGGTTGAAGGATATTTTTAAATTATTTTTAAATAAGACACACTTGAAAGTATGTGAATACTTATTTTATTGTATTTTTATTTGTTTATTTTTATTAATTTTCTTAAGAAATAATGTGACAGTTTCAAAACACACCAGTAGTACTTTCCCAATAATTGATACAATGCATACTATTGTACTCGTAGTAGTTATACAGAGCACAGGACGTAGACATCATGAGTTTTCTCATCATTGTTGATACAAAAAATTCTTCTCATTGAACTAAGAGAAAGTAGTTGTATACATAGTCCAGTATTCCATAATCACAGTGGATTATTGGCAGAACTGGCAATGTCAGAAGCTGTTGATTTAAGCCTTTTACAACTCAGCATACTAATCTAGCTTTACTTTTTACGCCTCGTGGTTAAACTTTTCTGCTGGGTGGTTACGGGCAAATGAAAGCAAGACTTGTATAACAAAACATGCAACTTTTGTATCTCCCAATGTGAGCCAAATTCCCTCAGGATTTCCTTTGAAACCCTGTACAGTGCTTTGCAGAACTGTTGTCAGTGTTCAGGTTCAAAGTACTACAGAAAATTGCAATAGCTTGCCTCTACCTCAATCTGATAAAAGCCATCTATGACAATCCAATGGCTAACATAACTGTAAATGTGGAAAAACTGAAGTCTTTTACTCCCAGATCTGGTATAAGAGAAGGATGTCCTCTATCACTGCTCCTATTCAATATAGTGCTGGAATCATTTGCTACAGCCATTAGATAAGAGAGAGAAATAAAAGGAATAAGAATAGGTAAAGAATAAGTTAAACTATCATTATTTACAGATGACATGATAATCTATTGGAATACCCAAAAAACTCCACCAAGAAGCTACATGAATACTTATTTTAAAAATTTCTGAAAATGAGTATTTCAGTGACTCAGAATGAAAGAGAGTGATAATGTCCCCAAGGGACTGATGAGGAGAATCCATAGAGCAGGTCTCCGTAGGCAGTGCTGCTTAATTATCACACACTCAGATGCAATTCAATCCTTTGTACTTGAAGATAGTATCATTTCTATATTGGTAGGTACGTGACACTCAAAAATGTTATGCACTCACCTATACAGATGATCACCCAGTGTGTGAAACAAGAGGGCCTCGTGATATACTTTGAAGTATATGTGCAACAGAAGCCTTCTTGGAAAGAACCAAATTATGAGGGAACTGATACTACTTTCTTCATAAAGAAATGAGCACTAACCCACTCTCAGGTTCATTACTGAGATCCACTCAGTATTATTCACAAGAAGTAAGACAAGGAGTCAACCTAAGTGTCCATCAGTAAATCACTGTACCTGCATGCGTGTGTGTACAGCTTGTGTGTGGACCTGAAGATAACTATGGATGGTTAGAGATGCCATGCAGGAACAGCATGGATAAAGTTCAAGGACTTTATGCCAAGCAAAATCAGCTAGGCATAATAAAACAAACACCACATGATATTATTGATATGTAGGATCAAAAAACTTTGAGATCATAAAAGAAAACCAAAGTGTGCTTTCAAGGCCTGAAGCTCAAGGGGAGGGAGAGGGGGGAGTGGAGAGTTATTCCTTATAGAAGATGAAAAATTTCCATTACACAGTATAGATTAGTTCTGAAGATCTATCATATAGCATGGGATTTAGAGCATTAATATACACTTGAAAATTGCTAACAGAGTGGATTTTAAATGCTCATTCCTCACAGAAGTGTATGATGGGATGTGTTTTAATTAGCCTGATTTATTTATTTATATCACAAGGAATAAATACATCAAAATTGTAGACTGCAAATATATGTAGCTATTATTTGTAGGATATGAGGAAGAAATCATAACTGACCTAATAGCTAATTAACTTTGTCAACTAGTGTGTTTTATTTTCAAAAGAATGACATCAGTTGTTATTCATGTATCATGTTGGTTTCATGAACAGTATTATTGTTTGGCATATATGATAGGTACCATCAGGTGCTCTTGAAAGTATGGAAGAGTTTTCTTCTGAAAAATACCACTGGTGGCAAGTATAACTATGTGTTCAGGTCTGTGACAAGACCATCGTAAGGCGGAAGAATGCTGGGGCAGGAGTGGTGTGGAATACATCAAAACTGTGTTACATGACAGTCCAATCAGTGTAGGGTCACAGGCGAAAAGAGTCAAACTTTAGCAAAATAAGGAACAAACATTCAATGTAGGAACCAGGATCTGAGCTTCAGATAATAGTAAACAGACTTTATAGGATTTTCATTTTGGTTGTTTAGGTCCTGCAATAAAGACCTCAGAACAAAATAAAAGGAAATTCGACTCATAATACAGGGTTAAATTTTTAAACAATTCCCTGACAGATGTACCTTTTCCAAAATCAAATATATATACAACATATTTTTCTTGTTCTGATAAAAATGCTCATAACTTTATGGATTTCTTTTGCATCTCTAGTTTTCATCAATGACTCTCAAACACTCAGAGCTTCACAATACTGGGAGAACACCCTAGATTAGAACTAATACTTAAACTTAGCACAAGTAGAGGGGTATAAATACAGTAAGGCAAAACTTTTCTGTTTTAAATTTCATTTATTTAACAAATCACTTTGAGCACCTATTAGGATGCAAGATTGTACTATGTGTTAGCTATGGACCAGATCAAAGCCTCACACATAGGTTAATGATCCAAAGAGTTAAACCTATGCTGACAGTGAAGGCACTATGTGTAGCAAGACATGAAGTCACATTGCTGAATGAAGCATTGGTGTTGTGTTCTGAAAGTTGCATTTTTAAAACTATAATTCTTCCAAATGTGTTGCAAATTGTCCTCAGCAGCTATTTTAACTTTACACAGACACAGCGCTTTTATAACAGGAAAATGTTCTTATTTTCAGCTCTAGTTTTTAAGTGGGAGAAACATGGCAGATGCTTTTTCTAAGCATAAGAGATTGATTTGAACTGAATGGTAATTAAAATCACTGAAAGGCCTAATGAATAGGTTTTCTGTGACTATCTGAGTCCATAGAAAGTTCTTTCTACTTTAAAGAAAAAAAAATGTCAAAATTAAAAGAACAAGGAAAATAGAAAGTGACCATTTGCTGATTACTGAGATCACCAGGTTTTGTTGAATGTTGTCATGGAAAGATGGTCTTCATTTCACTTTGCCAGATCCAACTGTACTAATTTATAAAGATGTTGAAATCCAGAACTGAATAATGTACAGAATTTTATGCTGAGAACAGTAGAACACACTGGTACATTAACATTTCTTTATGTTTTTATTTTGCATTTTTGCTACAGCAGCTGCCTCTTACATGAATTGTGGTACACACATACAGTGTATTTTTCATTTTAAAATTTAAAAATTTTTTTTTTTTTGTCTTTTTGAGACAGGGTCTTGCTATGCAGTTCAGGCTGGCCTTGAGCTCACTTTTTAGCTCAGGCTGGTCTCGAACTCACACCAGTCCTCCTGCCTCAGCCTCCCGAGTGCTGGGATTACAGGCGTGAGCCACCACGCCCGGCTAAAATTTTAAATTATTACTATGTAGAATGTATAGTTTTATTTTTTCATTATTACAGTTAAAAACAAATTACCAGTAACTCCTCGAGATACTCTGGCTTTCAGTGCACTTATGCATCGTTCTGGCTAACTTCTCAAGCAGTTCTAGAAGTCTCTTTTAGAGTGTCTTTATGAGATACAATCAAAACTCCCGTGAAGACTGCTGCCATGTGGTGTCCAAAGGCAAGGCCGACGTATAAAGAATTGTGGTGTGTTTTCATATACCTCATTAACCAAACGTGGTGCTATGTGACTTCTGGCTCTTTCCCATAGGCAAAAGGATGGCAACCACAACAGCACAACCACCTGCAATAAAGAGATATTCCTGGACTGCTTCAGAAACTGATGAGATCGTGCAATCTATGTGAGGAAGTCTTCTAGGGGGATCAATAGCACAGTGTCTTTTACTACAGTACACTTCTATTTTTACTCAAGCACACACAGTATTTTGTCATCACACCTTCTATAGTACTGGCTTGACAACACAACCGACCCTACATGAATTGAAAGCAAAACACTCTTTTTGAATAAATGAATTAGGAAAGCATTACATTGTCATTTTTTCTCACATGTGAAATATAAATATAATCTTTTTATATATGATCATCTTAGCTGTGAAAACGTTCCTTAAAAAGGGTTGTATACAGAGTATGAGTATGTTAAACAAAGTTGAAAGCTAATAGAAACTTAATTAGCAAGTATGGTTAGATTCTTATTCTAAACAGTGCTATCTTGGGCACTTCGAGAAATAAAAAAGATGAATTAGACAGGACTGTGAGTCACCCGGAGCCCACGCTAGAGAGTGGGAAACAGCTGCGAGAAGTGCTTTAATAGCTGAGTAAACAACACAGAGGCTGAAAGTACTGCTGGGAGTGGGGAATTCATTCCAGCTGAGGATGTCTTTCTAAATGATGGGACACACGTGGATCATTAGGGGCATAGAAGATGAGTGCAAACATATGACATAGCCATTTTATGCAAAGAATTTATCTTCTTGTGGAAATGAGACTTATGCATACAACAGAAAACTTCAGAAACAGGCAAACTATTGTGAAACATGCAATTATACGCAAAAGCGCATCTATACTTGGGCAGGAAGTAAAGGCTATAGGAGTTCTCTGAAAGGACCAATCGGAATTGACTGAAAAGATAAGTGGCATCTTGAAGAAGCTGGACCATGAGATGGCCTGGGAAGAACTGGAACACGTTGTGGAAGAAGCACAAGGATAGGACAGAAATGATGAAAACAGCAGCTGAAGGCAGGAGAGACCACAGCTGGCTACATGAACCTCAGAGATGAATCTGGCCGAAGCACCAGGTCTTTTCTGGAGAACAGTGGAAGAGAAAATCAGTTGCAACTGGGAAGAATGAGAGACAGGGCTGCTACTCCAGAATGCTAAGGTGAGGAATCTGGACTTGATTCCTGAAGAACAGCAAAGGTAGTTTAATGGTTTTTCAGGTAGTTTAATGACACGTGAAGATAAGAATAAGGGTCAGAATAAAAATTATTGCTTTTCTGAATTGTTTAACATAGAGTTCCTCTAAACACTTTAAACTCCATAAAGAATTAGGCATATCATATGATTGCTACACATAGTTCTCTATACATTAGGCACATATAGAGAACTAATAAGCGTGTACTCAAGCCTAACCCTTATGGAAATGGGTCTAATGAACCTTAGCTGACCTTCCCTATCATTAAGCAGTAGATGGAAAGGGATAGGGCAAGTGAGCAGAAGATCCGCAAGGTGCTGTACATGGTTCCAGCATAAATCCCGAGGGAACGTGACTGGCCTTGTCAGATAGCAAAAGTTACATTTTTAGTTATGTAGATCTTGCTTTAAGCTGATCTTAATAATCCATCAGAAAAGCCTAACAATAAGGTATAAAAAGCAATGACATGTTAATATGCTGAGCTGTAAAAGGTTCTAACAAAGCAAAACCAAGAAGGGGGATACAAATAAGGGACCATGTTGTTGTGGTCCTAATATAAATATTAGGATAGATATACAGCTACTTTCTCTTAGTTCAGTGAGAAGAAAAGTCTGTACTAATATTTTTTAGACAAGACATCATGTCTGCATCTTGTCCTCTGAATAATTACTATGATGACAACAATATGCAATGTATTAATTACTGTAACTGTCTACAAACCTGTTTTCAAACTGGGGCCCGGCGGGATTGCTCAGTGGTCTAAAGCGCCTGCTTGGGAAAGCTTGGGCAGCTGCTCGGACCGTGGTTCGATCCCCGGCACCACATGTTGCACCAGCGCTGCCCTCGGGGTGGGCTGAGTCGGCCATAAAAATGAGTAAATAAACAAAGGTTCTGAAACAAGAAAATAAATAAATAAATAAAATTTAAAAAAAAAAAAAAAAACCTTTTTTCAAACTGTTTTGTTGCTATTTCATCTTTTTCTCATTAAAATGAATAAAAAAAGAAATAGAAAACATGAAGTAAATTAACATTGGTTAAAACACTATGAGAAACGTTGAAATAAAAATATGACATGAAAAGAAAGAAGTCTATCCATAAAGAACCTATTTCACCTATGCTAAGAACCTTTAGAAGGAATCCGGGCCTTGTAAAAAAGGAAATCTGCTTTTGTAAGATGGTTTTAAAAAGAGAAATACTTCTGGATCTACAAGCTGGTTCAATTTCAATACCATAGAAGGAATAAACCCAAGAGCGTGGCAGCAACCATCAGCACATTTAACGTAGGAAGCAATCAGCAAGACTTTATGGAGGCAAATCATGACTGATCAGTTCAATTTCCAGCCAGGTTAGAGGAATAGATCTTCCTGGTAGGGAGGATATAACATGGATGAATTTTTGTAAGACTTTGAGGTCTGCTGTGTTTAACATTCTTTTAAATAAACTAGATAACATCTGTGCATGTTTCACATGGAGATAAATGAAAACTTACACCCAGATATTACTTATCAATTAAGTATCTCTCACTATTACTATATAAATATCTGCCTGTAGCTCATCAGCTCAAGGGTCGGAAGTGTGCTAATGGTGTCAAAGTAATGAAACTGCTCTCTAAGTGGACTAAGTTTCCAGGAATCACCTGACCAGTGGGGACATACTCCTTCCCTCTGACTCAAAAATGTGTATTGTTGCTATAGTACCTGAAAACACCAACAGTACAACCTAAATCCTCATTACTAGAAGAACAAAAGAATCCGTCTCCTTGAATTCTTCTTAGGCAAACTCTATACACAGTCAAACAAAGCTATCAGCTCATTCAAAATTAAGAAAGCTGAGGATCTCACTGGCTTGAACTCTTTGCTTAATTTGATTGGTCTACAATAAGCAAATTAACCTTGAGAACTGATGATCTAGCACAACCAACAGTCATTCTAAGTATACCTGTGTAAGATGTGCTTGTTGTACTTCTTTAACCAACAAAATCACCACTGCAGTCTTCAGCCTAGGTGCAGCCTTCCTGGGTCCCCTTTTTCAAACCACTTACCCCAAGGCTTTATCCATTCTCACAACATCTTTATGCCCTATTAGCTCCTCCCAGCTACTGCATATCAATCCAAAACCTCAGTGTAAGGTCCAAAAAACCAATATGCCAGGGAAATCAGAGAGGGCAGACTCTTTGAAAGTCTTCCCAGTCTGTGGCACCATGGCTTTTATAATTTCCAGTCCACTGTCCTTTGCATAATGTGTGAGGTGGCCTGCTCAGGCCTGGGCAGGATGATGTGCTTCTCTGAGCCCATGACAGTGTTAGGTCCAAAAAACCAATATGCCAGGGAAATCAGAGAGGGCAGACTCTTTGAAAGTCTTCCCAGTCTGTGGCACCATGGCTTTTATAATTTCCAGTCCACTGTCCTTTGCATAATGTGTGAGGTGGCCTGCTCAGGCCTGGGCAGGATGATGTGCTTCTCTGAGCCCATGCAGTTGGGCTTGAGAAAAGCCATCCACAACCTACCTCTTTTTTGGCATATGCTCCCTCTGGGAAAACTCTGAAACCTTCTCCTTCACACTTTCTATCTAATTTCTTTATTATTAAGCTTTGCAATGCTGCTTCTATTTCTTCTGATTTCAGTTACTTGTAAAAATTTCCTGGTACATCCTTTCATCATAACCTAATTTTTGAAAGATACAAATTTGAATCCCACAGTGGCTATTAAACACTGAGGTGCTTAAGTGATTTCTTCAGATATTTGAAAAACATGAAAATTGTTCTGAAGGCTAGCAGTGTTCATCAGTGTGGGAGAAGTTGCCTGGCATGTGTGAGGCCCTGGTCTGATCCCCTGAGCTACAAAACCATAAGACCATAATAATAAAATTCTCTTATGCATTCTTCATCTTTTAATATATCATTATTTTTAATAAAAGGAGAAATTAAGAGATATACAACAGGTATGCACCAAATAAATTCTGTTGGAGTTTTCAAGTGCTTTGATAGCTTCAGGTATTCGCATGACACAGTGATATCTTTTGATCTTTTTTTGTCGTAAGGTTCTTCAGTCATGACACACAATTTTATAAATCAAGCTAGCCGTCAGGCTGGTGATTCAATTATGGAGAAAGACTCATTTCCCTTGTCCTTTTCTTGTACAATGTTCAAATTGCATTATGTTCTTTGAGGTTGCTTTTTGCATTGATCCAGACAAATCTTGCTTCGTGCTTTTTCAAAGAACTGCTTATCAGAGAATTTCCAGTAACCTTTTGGCATTTCAAAATTACATATTCCCTGGATAACAATTTTCTTTGTTGTAAATATAAAGCATCCAAGTTCTTAAAGATGTCTGTAATATAGTGCGCCAGTTACATGAAGTATTGTTGGCTGCTTTGATTTCTTTCAAGCTCTATCGTGCCCCTTCTTTCATACTTCACTCTCAGTAAACTCGCATTTTCAAACTGGTTGAAAGATATTATATTTGCATATCCATAACCTACTGATTATTTAAAATATATAATATTCAAGCACAATGTTTCTTCATTGTAGTAATGTTAATTACTTAATCTATTTTCCTAGTTTCAAAACTTTATGTTTTATTGTGTCAAATGTTTTATTATGTTATAAAACAGCATAACATAAAATACTTTATTTAATAAGAAAGCAATTCTGCACTCTGCTTACACAAGCTCTCTTATTTTCTTAATTATAAAGGGCAATTCATTTCCAATCACAGCTCAATTTCGACTTCAACTGAAACACAAGATGATTACCACATCTAATAAGAAATAATCAAGATTTTCTCCAGTGGTTTCTTATTCTTGTTATAAATTACCTCAGAAGCTCTTCCAATTCAAGTAATATTTACCAAAAGGTAATTTGTTAGCCTGATTCTATGGAGTTTTCATAAGTAACTAAAGTAAGAGCCAATAAGTAGATCTGGGAATCCACGGTACAGAATTGATTTCAGTTTTGTGCCTTTGTCTCACTTCTGTTTCATCCTATGTCACTGTTGTTTAGACTCTTGGCTTCTATGCTAGCTCAGTCTCTAGCGTTGGTCCAAGAAATTCGCTGAGCCTGGAACCTGTCCCTTTTCTTCAGAAAAGCAGTAAACGCAGGCTTCAGTGGAATCTTATGTACCCTAAGTCACCCCGTTGGCTATGACTATCATGCCAACTATGGCTATGAGATTTGGCCCACTGCAATCAAACACATAAAGCTCCTAGTCCTTCATCCTGTCATGAATCTCTCTCCCCAAACAGTATCATTAGCTAACTTTCTCCTCTTTACACTTTGGACTAACTACCGTTCCCACCAGCCCTCCACACTCTCACTGTCTGCAGAACGCAGTCTCCATTTCCTGGCTTTGATTGAAATCAACTGGGCCTCCTGTTACATGGTTCCCTCACATTGCTCTACAGAAAAGCGCCTTATTTTACCTCATCCTGTGCTTAATTGTGTCACAGGGTCTAGTGTGTGGTTAGCATTCCTTATCACTCTTTAAAAGGGTGGTTTATCTAATGCCCTTGAATTATTTGACCTCTTCTTGAAATTTAGGCATCCATTTTAGCTCTCAAATCTGAGTGATAATCCATGAAAATGATGGCCTTCCAGGGCCTTGACTTCCCCAACTCCAGGCATCTATTTATTCCATTTCCAACACCCACTACTCAGCCATATCTTGAGACAACATATAGCTCAATTTCTGAAATTATAGCTCTACTACTTACTAGCTGTGGCTGTTAATGATTTACTTAAGCTCTCTGCACTAAGCTAACAATTATACCAAATTCCTAGGCCTAGTATGGTGCCTGGGTTGTGTTCTTTTACCTAACATAGGCAGCAATGACTCCATGCACAAACCGATTCTTCATCCAAAAGTCTCTGTACCTAACCTAGCACAGGTATGATTTCCTTTTTCATCCAACAAGGGAACAATGGGAATTTTTTAAGAATTGAGTCAGCTGTACTCCTACTAGAAATTTTATAATTGATCATATTTGAAGACTATTCATTTTAGTTGGAAATTAATGCTCTCTGACCACTACATTATGTTGCTTTTAATGATGATGACAAAGGTAAACTCTTTTATCATTGGTCCTTATTTCCTTTGTGTGTGTGTGTGTGTATGTGTGTGTGTGTAATTTGGGGAAGTACTGGGAATCAAAGGCAGGAGGACCTCGTGCTTGCCAGGCAGCCATTGTGCCACTGAGCTATACCCCTGGCCCTCTTTGTTTGTTTGATTGCCTGTTTGTTTTGTGGACTATCATTCATTAGTCATAAACTTTAGTCAGCAAGATCTACTATGTATCATCACGTTTTCCATCTAATAGTCCTTTAGTGAAACAAAATAAAATTTATGTAAACTTCTCAGTAAGAATTTATGAATCCCTTAGAATCAGAAGCAGATTGCATAGGATTGTTTTCCTACCTGTATGGTGGCACAGGCATAAATAGTTTATACATTGAGACATTTTTATCAACTTTGTTTAACTAATCCATGAAGCCTACATACCCTATTTAATAGTAATGTAAGAGGAGGATCATTTAGAAAGTAAGCCAGGAGGATCCTGTTGCAATTCAGCTCTGTCTAACCTAACATAAAAGCTACACACTATTTTGATCTGCTTTGTTGTAGATTTCTGCATAACTCTGGGCATAGTGCCTTATTTAACGGTTCCCTAGTAATGCTTTGGAAAAGTCCTTTGCAGAAAATGCCAAAACTCAGCTTGAACTCTTGTCCCCTGTCAGGGAGAATCTTTTTATCAGCAGGATTTCTCAGCTCTTTCAAAAGTCATTCAGTGCCTTCCTAGTAAATTTTGTTCCTATGTAATATGCCAACTGTAGCTTACACAAATTGTTCATCCTATGAGCTTTAAAGGCAAAGAATTTCAGACTGGAATTAAAGCCTTGGCTATAAAAATTTCTATGTGAAATTCACTGAAGATTGTCCATTGTTTTAAATTCACCTTTTAAAGTAATAATTTGCTAGTAATTAGTGTTTCCGTAGTGAAGATAAGAAATTCCATTTAAGTTAGTAAATGGTGAGCCAATATTTGAATACAAGTAGTCTTACTCCGGAGTCTGAACAGGCAAGCAATGTTTTATATTTTTTATAAATGAGGAACAACTAAAATGTTAAGTCAGTCCTGGGATCCTAGGTGGAAACTCTTCTAAATTACGACATTTCTTATGACAATGATGAGCTCCCAGGGGCCATGAAAAGTTAGTTATTTGGAGCTCAGAATACAATGGTAAATCTCTATTCATAGGGCCGGCTAAATAGCTTAGCCGATTAAAGTGCTTCCAAGCAGGCATGGGGCCCAAGGTTCAATCCTTGGACCTGCCATGCTGGCCCAGGCACCCTGGGTATTCTGAGATGGCAATTGAGACTGGGCCTGGTGGCATGCACCTGTAATCTCAGCACTTGGGAGGAGTAAAGAGGCAGATCACTACGAGTCTGATGTAGTAATGAGACACTGAACACCCTGCAGACCCTTCCCTAAAATACAAAAAAAAAAAAAACGTAAATCTCTGTTCATCCCACAAAATTCTGTTTGATCTTGAAGATTACTAAAATATATGGGATTTATAATGACTAATGCAGTTGAAGATTACTAAAATATATGAGATTTATAATGACTAATGCAGAAGTCATGTTGTTTCAATGCCAGAAATCAAACATAGCATAAAACACAATTTTTAAATATATTTTCTTTTCTTCTTTTAATAAAAAATAATAATGTGACATTTTCAAAAACAGAGTTGTGCATTTCCAATAATTGATATGATGTGTATTGTTGTCCTTGTAGTAGTTATACAGAGCACAGAATGTAGACATGATAATTCTTCTAATCATTGTCAGTACAAAAAATTTCTTCTCATTGAACTAAGAGAAAGTAGTTGTATACATAGCCCAGTATTCCATAATTGCAATGGATTATTGGCAGAACTGGCAATGTCGGAAGCTGTTGATTTAAGCCTTTTATAGCTCAGCATACTAGTCTAGCTTTATGTTTTATGCCTAGTGATTTAACTTTTCTGCTGGGTTGTTAAGGGCAAGTTACAGCAAGACCTGAATAGAAAAATATGTAACTTTTGTATCTCCCAGGGTCAGTCAAATCCCCTCAGGATTCACTTTGAAACCATGTACATACAGTGCTTTGTAGAACTGTTGTCAGTGTCAGCCATCTGGGTGAGTCATGTCTATTGCTTAACCAGTTTGTTCTCTGTGAAAACCTGAGAAAAGAATTTTATTTATAACAAGTTTAATAGCTTTTTTAGTTCATATTAAATTTAATCATAAAATAAAAAGAAATATAAAGATGTTTGGTAGCAAGAAAGGTATAAGAATAGAAAGCAATCAGGTACATTACAAAATGTGATACACTTTCATGAAGTTAAAAAGTTTCAAATGGTGAAAGAAAAGAATGGAGGGAGGGATAGGAGCTAAAGGGGTGCCTTGCAGAGCACTTCTTCAGTATATACAGAATACAAAAACAATAAACTTCAAAGGCATCTGTAATTGTAGTGTATTTACAAATACACACAACCTAATACACACACACACACACACACACACACACACACACACAACATGTATCTACTGCCTTCCCAACCACTGACCTTTATAGTGATAAAAAAGTTAGACCAGCCCAAAGATACCAAGAGCTGCAGGCCCAGAGGGTGATGCGTGGTGTCCTAAGCTTCTAGCGTAGAGAGGAAGAATCGATCAGAAGACAAAGGGGTTTCTTTTCTAAAGCTACAGCTAAATGTTCAGATATCATCAAGACGGACATCTGTGTGCTTACACAGGAGTCACAATTCAATTGATTAATGAGATAATTTACACAAAATTCACAATATATTATGCAGCACATATTGGATATCCCGCAGGTAGCAGTTAAGAGCATTACTTGGTGAAAGTGAGGTGTTTCTCTAATTCGTAACTGAAGACAAAAGATGGCATTTATGTATTTAGTGCCTTTCAAAACACTTTAAATTTGAGTTTGTGATATGAAGAACATGGCCTTCAGAGATTTTGTTTTTCATTCTTTGCGGTTACATTTTTTTCACTTTCTCTAAGGCATTTATTTCCTTTGCCCAAAAAGTTCTTCTGTACTTTACCTATTCTAGAACATAATACTTTTAGGTTCCTTTTATAGTCATAAAAATATTGTGAACTTTTTTGCGTGTGTGGTATATCTGCTGGTATCGTTCAAATTAGAAATTAAAACCTAGAATTTTTTAAATTTTGCCAATGTAGTCCAGTAAAAATAAGAAATCATTTATCTATTAGCATAAACAACACATTTCATTGACAATAAGCTATAATTTATAAGCAAAAACATTTAGTAACAATCAAAGCAACTTTACATTTTTGCAAACTATTTCAGTGTCTCTCTTAAAAAAAGAGTATTTGAATTTCTATATCTACTTCTGAACCTACTCTATTGTAATATGTTGTTTTGGTTTAGGTACAATAAAAAAGTTCCAAAGCACCTGCCTGGCAAGTGCAAGGTCATGAGTTCGAACCCTAGTCCTGGAAAAAAAAAAAAAAAAAAAAAGTTCCATCTCAGATACATAGTGAGAAATGTTAACATTATTTTAATACCCTTTTTAGATCATCGTAAATATTTCTAAACTCACTAAGAGATTATTTATTTATTTTTATGTTTTTAGTACAGGGTCTACAGGTTCTCACTATGTAGATTGGACTCTTGATGATCTGCCTGTTTCTAGTATCCCAAGCACTTGGGTTACAGGCATGTGTCATTAAGCCTCGTTTCAGCACACCCTGGGTGTAGGGTCATTATGACTTGTGGTGCCAGGGATAGAACCCTGGCCCCTTTGTTTTGCCTAAGCAGGCACTTTAGTCCACTGAGCTATCTGGCTGGTCCTCTTTTAGTGTTTTGATAACTATAAGTTTACATTGTGTACTGTTGGTTTGTGTCTAGTTGTCCCCCTAAAGCTTCATGCAGTCATGAGATGGACTCCTAACATTTGTGATTAACTCATGATCCACTAGGATTATGGATGTGGGTGGTGCTGGGAATATGGGTGTGAGTGCTGCTGGCATTATGGGTATGGTCACTGCTAGGATTATAGGTGTGAGTGCTGCTGGGATTATGAGTGTGAGTGCTGCTGGGCTTATGGGTATGAATGCTGCTCCTGGCCTGGGGCAGATAGCCTGGATGCAGCATGCAGGAGGCACTCCTTTCATTCTTGCTCTTTGCCACCCCCATGAACTGCTGTCCTCCACCCTGTGCCAGTTTGCCTTGGAGCCAGCTGAGTATGGACTGAAACCTCTAGTAACTGTGAGCTAAATAATCCTTTCCTTCCTTCATTTTGAGTGTCAGTTAATTTGTTCCAGTGAGAGAAGAGCAACTGAGATATGTACCATATATTTGCAATTAGGATATATTGTAGAATTACTAAATTGAGTTAATTAATATATGTATTATTTCACATAGTTATTTTCTGAAGTGAGAATGTTTAAAATATACTCTCAGCAATTATCAAGAATATATAACATTATTATTAACTATATTGGCCATGTTGTATATTAGATCTTGGGAACTTTTTTCTAAATAAAATTTTGTGTAATTCAACCAACATCTCTTACTCTCTCAGTCTCTGAGAATGACTAACCTACATCTTATATCTATACGGTTAACATTTTCAGATTGCACATTTGAGAAAGCTCAAAAATTGCTTATTTTTTTATGCCTGGACATTTCACATAATATGTCTTCCAGGTTGACCCATGCTATTGCAAATGACAAGATATTCTTTTTGAAGATAGTATAATTTCCCTCATGTATGATATCTTTTAACTTCTCTTTACTCACTTAGCTCTTGATGAACATTTACATTGATATATATCTATATCTATATTGATATAAATATAGATATTGTCTTTTGAGACAGAGTCTCACTATGCAGTTCAGGCTGGCCTTGAGCTCACTTTTGTAGCCCAGCCCAATCTCAAATTCAAATAAATCCTCCTGCCTCAGCCTCCCAAGTACTGGGATTACAGGCATGTGCCACCACACCCAGCTTCTGGTTCTATATCTTGATTATGATGAATAATGTTCCTTGGATATAGTAATATAGTTATCTGTGACAAACTGACTTAATTTCATCTGAATATATATCCAAGAGTGGATTGCTAGATCATAAGGTCATTCCATGTTAATTTTTTTTTTTTTTTTTGTCTTTTTGAGACAGGGTCTTGCTATGCAGTTCAAGCTGGCCCTAAACTCACTTTTGTAGCCCAGGCTGGTCTCGAACTCTCACTGATCCTCCTGCCTCAGCCTCCCAAGTGCTGAGATTACAGGTGTGTGCCACCACGCCCGGCTTAAATTTTTAAAATAACTACTATATTGTTTTCCATAATGGCTTATTCATTTATGTTCAACAAGTGATTATTTCTTAGAAGTAAGTTATAATGTGAAATCTTAAACAATCACAATGAACCTTTTATATTTCATTACATTGACATCCATTATCTGTCTCATACTTTATATGTATTTTCATCTGTGTGTGATTTTATAAAATCATGGATTGGTTGTTTTGAAAATCTTGAGTTTAGTGAGCTAAACAGGTATTCCAAATATTGACAAATATTACCTATAGTAACAGTATTAACAAAAACTTTTGTTACAAGCACCATCAATCTTATCAAAGCAAGTCTTCTAGGTTTGGGAAGCTGTCATGTTCACGGTGGCAGATGCGAGCTCTCAAGAGTTCTATTTCTGCCTGAAATCTCCATTTTGATCATGAGCAACACAACTGTCACTTGTGTTACTTGCAGTGACAGCTCACTTCATTCATTAAAAAAAAAAAAAAAAAAAAAAACACTTGTGAAACATCCAAAGTTGAATAACCATAGTTTGCCTGTCAGTCTTCTTTGCTTAAAACGATGTTGCTGAAAAAAGCAACTAGCTCAGTTTATCATCACTGGCAGCAGCCCTGGGTGTGCGCAGACAGCCACGGAGTTATTTTTGTGCAGTGGAACAGCCTTATGTGTACTTCCCGTTTCATCCTGCAAAATATTAAAGTATATATTTGAGACTCTGATTTAGGAAAATTAATAACGCGTACTGTTCCCTCAAGAAAGCGGAAGTAATATGCACATTTTTACTGTGGTTAAAAATCATTAGCACAGTCTGGTGCAGTTCCCTTGAAGACTGCAGAGAGGCTGGAGAGTTTATTCACCGTTGCTCTTAATTACTTCCAGTTTTAACATGTTGAATAAAGCCGGTAGTGTATTAGTATTGCTATCAAAATGATATTGAACTTGTGGCCACCTCGAAAGAGTCTCCAGAACCCTCAAGGGCCCATGGATCACAATTTGAAAAACTCCTGCACAGAATGCTTCTTTCTAAATTTGTCTTGTTTTGTCATATTTTAAAATATCTCCCTCCTTAACCACAGCTTTTATGTCACAGAGTTGCAGAATCCAAAGTCGTGACTGCACCATAAGAATATTCAGCTGTCAAATAAAATGCACATCACTAGCGATGATTAAAATTAATCTCATCATTTGTTCGCTAATGACTTTGAAATAGCATAAGATTAATTGATGAGTGTGGGTACTTAGCACGAAGTGTCACCCACTCCAACTTCCAAAAACAGCCTATGGAGAGAGGGGTGAAAATGGTTAGCCCCAGCGAATTGTCCAGTTGTCTCCAACCAGAGCAAGCTTGCAAATGCATAAATACCACATTAACCAACATAAGGCCTTACTCACCTAATGGCAGATATTTTCCTTCTTATTATTCTAGGAGAAAGAACATAGATGGAGTCATGGCCCCCATATTGTACTTCAAGCCAAGAAATGAGGTATAGCTCCAACTGCACGCCTAATTCTCCTCATGGCCCATCAGAGCTGTCAGTGGAGAGCTCTGCTGTTTACTTTTAGCAAACAGGATTTAATTAACCCCAGTTCCCTGCCCCTCTCCAATAGCTCTTCTCAGATCCTTCATAACTGTAAAACCACTATTGTCTAAAAAGTGTTGCCTGTGCAAGGGAAAATTTCAGAGAAAACATGACCGTATTTCCACCCCATACCTAGGAGAAAAACAAAATACCCCATCAGAAACATAGAGAGTAAATTTCTTCCATGTGATGGTCCACATTTTTTGTTACTTCAGCAGAATACCTGAGACTAGGTGACTTAATAAGAAATACAAGTTTACTTTAGCTCATGGGGAAGAAAGCTGGGAAGACTGAGAGCGTGGAACAGATGTTAGGTTAGCTTCTGGTGATGGC
Source organism: Myocastor coypus (assembly GCA_004027025.1). Lineage (NCBI taxonomy): Eukaryota > Metazoa > Chordata > Mammalia > Rodentia > Myocastoridae > Myocastor > Myocastor coypus. The sequence continues at coordinate 136,101 of PVJA010000422.1, forward strand.
CTGGTGCTGTATCTTGAAGTGACAGAAAAGCAGAAGGCAAGCAGTCAAGTGTGGGGGAAATACCAAAGAGCCACCCCTGTGCATCACACCTCATGCTCTGTAACTAAGCCAACCCCATGAGAATCAACCCAGAAAAGTATTATCCCCCTTCATGGCGCATTACTGCTTACATTCTCACCTCCCCAAACCACCACAACAACAGATTTCACCCTGGGGTGCAAAGGAAACAAGCCATATTCAAAACACAGCAATGTGTCAGTGTGGAAAATTAGTTCACTAAGATGCCTTTGATTTGGTGCTCAGATGCTGTTAGGCCAAGCACTGAGTACTTCAGGGTCCTTGCTCCACACAGCAGCCCCAGCCAGCCAGCCAGCCAGCCAGCCTGCTAACTATAAGCTTTGCTCGCAGCATCACCCCGCAGGGGCTGGACCTCCCTGTGGTGTACGGGTACAGACAGTTCTTTCTCACAGTTGAATTCCTATTGTCCAATCTCAAGGAAATAAACTTACAAAGCCAAAAACAATTTACTAAGTTTTATAGTCCTGAATGTATGTTTTACAAGGATACTTCCTTGCACTAACCGCCCAGCCATAACCTGCAGGTTAGTGTAGGAAAGGAGATAAAGCGCAAGAATTGTTTAGCAAAATTCAGTCAGGGTGAGGCCAATTTGCTGGGTCACCCAAACGTTTAAGAGTTTAGAGCTAAGTATGCATCTGTATCTCAAAAGATAAATTTGCTGTCAGAATCCAGTAAATGTGAACAGGACATTTTATTTTTCCCTGAGTATCTCCTTTTGATGTACTGGAAAGAGTAATAACAAGCCATTATTACTCAGGTCCCAGGCACCTCCACTCTACTTCTTAACTGTCGTCTGTCCTTTAATTAGTTACTTAGCCTCCTTTAGCTAAAGCACATCTCAGGGAATTAAATGAGCTAATGGATATGGAACATTTAATAAAATGCCTGGCATATGGTAGGGGAGCAATGCGGATTAATTTCCTCCCTGACTTTATCTTTGCTATGCTTCTGTTGCTGGTTCCCTGCAGTAGAAAGGGAGGTGAAGCTGCACAGGTCAGTCTTGCCACAGACTGTTAGAGTATCTACTACGCTGTGTTCTAGACATTGCACTTGCTAAATTTATTCACCAACAGCTCTGTACTAAGTGCTATACCACTCCCTGTGTTAGCGATAAGAGAACAACAGAGACACAGTGTTAAGCAAATTTACCTGTCTGCAAAGTGGGGAAGTCAAGTTCGGGATCTAGGCAGTCTGGCTCCCAAAATACATTTGTATCTGACACCCCAGGGTCCCTCAAGTGTGACCTGCATATGGAACGTTTTGTTAACATCAGAGGGACTTTGTATACCTGGCCCAGCTCATTATGTGTGGGTTTAATTCTCAGAGGACAGCTTCATTCCTATGTTTCTAAGTTCTAGGTGGGAATATATTAAGTTCACCTTAATTCACCAGCATTTCAATTTGCTTAAAGACAGAAAAATATGGTGTTCGTGCCCACAATGAAACAAAAAGTTTATTTTCCTATTCAGAATAATTACTTTGAATAATTTATTCTGATATGTAATCTTACCTTTAATAAGCATTTTGCTCTTTAATATATTTTGAATTCTAATAAAAGCTGTCTTTCTAAAACTGGGTTCACGTCTTCTGATCCACACTTGAGAACTAGTTACCAACATGAGATTTTAATAAGAGTATTAATATATGAGATTATATATTCTTTAAGTACATGACTTGTTAAATTCCTCTGAGTCATTAAACATCCCTTTAGGAACCCCTAAAAGTATATAAACTTCCATAACCGAGAGCTAAACTGTCAGAACAAAAGTACAACCATCCAGACACTACATATTTCATCAATTGTGTATTTGAATGTTTTCTCCAAATTGTCTGTCACTCTTGTCATGGCAGTGTGATTATGAATGATGAAAGGAAACAGGAGGGACCGATACTTTAATGCTACAAGTAAGCTGAGTCTCATTTGAATTAATGATTTCAGCCTTTCCGTGTACATTTACATCCTGTCACTGTCCTCTGCATCCTCACATGGGACTTTTAACAAGTGATATAAATAACAACGTACCAATACCTAAAAAGAGGCTAAAACCCAAGGGACCCCCAGAGGAGGTAGGAGTTGACTGGCATTAGTAGTAAGAGGGCTTTTGTTTCATTTATGACTATAATATTTAAATTTATTGTCTTGGATAAATAAAGAAAGTTACATGGCAGCTGATAAAGTTTGAAAAGATTCCTGTTGCACTGAGTTGTCATCTCAAAAGGCTTCCAGGCATGATGTATTTTGAACCATCTAAGTCCAACTAGGAGGCCAGGAGGTTTTCCAAAGATCTGCAGTCCCTTAAACATCCCTCAGTTTATGTTGAGTTCAGAATTGATTTAGTTACTGTTGTGTGTGCTTACAATCATCAGGAATATTCTAGAAATTCACAATTTGGCACCTCACTTTATAATCTGAACAGAACATCACTGACATTTCAGAAAAACTTCAAGCAAAATAAAACCATAATTTCCAGTTCACTTCATCCAGTGTTTTTTCTCTGGCCTAATATGGATAGAAAAGGCATCTGGCTTTAGTGTTTTCTCCTGTTGCTGCAGCTTGCCAGGATATTCAGGCCTGTGTAGGATGAATCTTTTATTACAGAAAATATAAAAAGACCTAATATTCGTAGCAGCTCATTACATTCTCTCCAAAGCTCCTTATACTCAAAAACATATTTTAATGTATGACATATATTTGACTTTATTTTTAAAGTGGCCCACTTGTTCTTTGAATAGCTGCCCTTTCGAAGTTCTTTGTGCACATTTGTGAGGTTATTAACAGAATGCAAAAACCCTGATCGCTTTCACCCTAGAAGACAGCATACCCTTCCCCTAAATTCTCAAGATTATTCTGTAGCCTGTAAACATAAGGTGGAAGCTGGCATACTAGAAATAGAGGTTTTCATAATGCTGAGCTCTAGCTCACAGATTCCTATTAGAAGAGGATGGGGATTTTTATATTATGTGAAGGGTTTACCTAAATGAATGTTACGATTTTAAAAGTTTTTATTATCCTCAGTATTTGACACGGTGAATCCTGAGTACAGCTGCTAGGGGAGTGCTCTGTGCTGCTAATAGGATTTACATATGGCTGGAAGTGGTGGCACATATACACTTAATTGGGAAGCTGAGTCAGGAGCACCGCTGGGAGCTCAAGACTCACCTGGGCTACATAGTACGTTTAAAGCCAGTTTGAACTACATAGTGACGCGGTTTTTCAGGGAAAATAAATAAATAAATAAAATGAGATTCACACACAGGTTTTTGAGCCTGTTCATGAAACTGACAAAAGTTAAGTGTGGCAAGTAAGTCTTCCTATTTTTGCTTTTACTTTCAGAAGACATGACAATTTTTAACTGTTTTTGTAAAACAAAAAATGGCTGTGTATGTATTTACTTAGCTGGTTTTCTGTTATTGATTAAGCACTTTAAGCCATATCCATTGTGCTTCCTATTTTTTCAAAACTCACTCCCTTTAAATCACTATTTTAAAAGGTCATTATGTCACTTCTTGCAGAATGATGCAGTTCACAATACAAAGTATTCCATAAGATGATGGTTAAGTTGCTATCTTCATTTGTCTATAATAAACCCATTCATTAAAATTATAGATAAATTCATTTGAAATGTAAATATTTTCAACTTTATAGTTTTTAAATTAGGAAGAGGTAGTTCATATAAATAATTAAAAAACTGTCATCCTTCACACTTCATTATGAGGAAAATGTGTTTTATATCTGGGGTCAGTTATGTAATATCCCGAAGTCTGTTGGGACCTCTTGGAACATGTCATGAATTGGTTACTATAATAATTATCAGTTTTAAATATCACACCACTTGATTTTTTTCTGAGCCAATATCTGAAATAAACTGGATATTTGAAAAAAAAAAATAAAAATAAACTGGATATTTTAGATTATTTTTATTTCAGAAGGAGTATGACATCAAAAATATTAAATTTTTTTAAAAAATTTTAAGGCATAGAGACCCATGTCATATATTAAAACTACTTATTATTCTCCACAAATATTCATTTAAAATTAATAAATTGTATGCTTAAAATGATCATACAATTCTACCAGGAATTGAGATGTACCATGATTTTCATTTGACTAAATGCGAATACTAGAGGAACTATTTCATGTCCCTCTTTGGGAAAAGTGCACATGGCTCAAAATAGGGTGCTCCACAGTGGCCACCTTGGCTAACATCCCTAAATTCTAACATTAGTAGAAGGTCACACATGTAGAAACATTATTTATGAACGCTGTTACTGCAAACAGATTCCATGACGTCACTTTCACATATCAGTTAGTGATCCTGGTAAGCAGATAATTATTCTCCAAGTGACAATTAAAAGAATGAGGTCCTTTTCACCTTAGGATTCGGCCATCCTCTGGAATTACAAAGTCCTCCGTCTCGAGTGAGCAACAGTGCTGAAAAGCATAGCAAGCACAGAGGAAAACGTTGAAGACATACAAGTGCATCCTATCCTATCCAGTTCCACTGGAATATGATACACTGGCACATGATCACATGACTTGACTGCAAAGGAATCTGGGAAATGCAGCAGTGTTGTACACCAGGGAGGAGACAGGAGCTAGAGCACTCTCACTCCTGCTACAACCATTCCTGAAAACTAACCTCTTTGGGAAGAACACTCTCCTCTTTGGGACTGCTTTTTAGAGCTAGCTTTGTCACTAAGGAATTGTGAAAAGCTTAACAGCTTCTACCCTCGTTGCTTTGGGAACTATTTGGTCTTACTACTCACAGAATTTTTTCCCATATTTTATCAATACATATTGAAGGGCCGGTGAGATGGTTCAGTGGTATAAAATGCCTGTTTAGGAAAGCTTAGGCAACCACAGAGACCCTGGCACCACATGCTGCACCAGTCCCACCCCCAGGGCCATAAAAAAATAGAAAAAAAAGAAAAACAGAAAATACATATTGATTACTCAGATTAATGATCTTCATTTAACTTAATCATACATGCACCTAACAAACTTTAATAACTTTTCACCCAATCATTCCTATTTGTTTTATTTGTTCTAGGGGGTGTTTAATTTGCATAAAACATTTTGATCACATGCATACCCAGTGTTACCCCACTCCCTCCTTCTTCCCTTCTTCTTTTCTAATGATAATCTTACCTCTACCTTTTTGTTATCTTTTAAAAATATATATTTTGGAGAACATTTGTCTTTCTGATTGTGGCTTGTCTCATTGAACTTGATAATCTTCATATCCTCCAATTTTGTGCAAATAACAAAATGTCATTTTTTTGGCTACATAATGCGCCAAAACACAAGTACTAAATAGGCATGTAAATGTGTATCATTGAAAATTGTAAATATGGACTCCAAGAGAGCTTAACCTATGCCTCTCGGTGGAAGAACAGTGTTTGGCGCATTCTAAGTACTCAGCAATAATTGATGAATAATGCATGCCTAGATGCATGAAAATATCTAAAAAGGAAAAACATGTTATCAAAGAATGTACTAGGGGATTTTAAATTCGTTTGAAAGCCAAGGAAGGGTTTTCTGAGGAAATAATACTAACTTTGGATCTTACTTTTTAATTTTTGAAATAAATTTATTTATTTGTTTGTTTGTTTGTTTATTTATTTGGTACAAGGTCTCACTATGCAGCTTGGACTTGTAGTGATCCTTCTGTCTCAGCCTCCCCAGCACTGGGATTACAGGTGTGCACCACTAGGCCCCGTTTCCGTGGCCAGCTCAGCATGCCCGGGTACCAGGGCCAGCATAACATGTGGTACCTGGGGTCAAACCTGGGTACTTGCACTTGCTAGGCAGGCACTTAGACTGCTAAGCTACAATACTGAATCTTGAAGAATAATTAGAGTTGAGAACGAGAAGTAATGCATGGTGGACAGAATTTTTCACTCCAAGGAAACATATTTTTGAAGAACCTGAATGAGAAATAGGTTGCTGCATGTAAGGAGCTAGAAGACTGGAGCTGCAGGAGCAGAGGGAGGCTAAGGGATCAGAGTAGATACAGATCTGAAAAGGGGAGCCAAGCACTGCACTAGACAGCGTGGCAATCTTTATATCATACGTTCAACTCTTCTATCTTTTCCGCATCCACAATGGAAACCCAGTGGAAAATATGCTGAAGAAAACATGACGTAATTGTTTCACTTTGAAACACTGCACTAGCTGCCTGTGAGGTGGAGCATGAATGGGAGTGGAGAGAGAGGAAACGATTGCAGAGGATCCAAACCGGATGACCAGACCAGCGCAGTCGCTGACGAGAAGGTGAAAGTAGAGCAGATGGGTTTGACATATGCGGTGTGAAAAGAAATTGGACACATGCAGCAGTGAAGTCCTCGGCTCCATGCTGCGTTTTTATTCCCCTTCAAAGTGTCACCGCAATGATGGTGCTGCCAATAAAGTAGGCCTTTCATGTTGCTTAGCATTGCTTCTGTAGGTTTTTTTTACAGCTTTGTCCTAAGTGAAGATGTCACAAAGCAGTCACAGATCAGTCACATAGCAGACACCTCCATTTCGGCTGCATTCTGAAACACTTCATACTTGCTTCAGATTATATTTTCCTATGATTTCATTTTGTCTTCAAGAAATGAATTAAAGTATCTGGGGACTTAGCTTAGTGGTCTAAGCACCTGCCTCGTAAGTGCAAGGACCCTGGTTCACCCCCAGTACTGCAAGCTGTGCAGGCCCTGGAAATTGGAATGCACCATGCTGGCCTTGGAAACCAGGTAGTTCTGGGAAGACTGAGACAGGAGGATCATTAGGAGTCCAGCTACATAACGAGACCCCATACTAAATAAATAAATATATTTTAAAATATTAAAAATAAATGAATTAAATAATTTCACAATTACCTTGAACATTTGTGTGTGTGCAAACATAACTTTAAAAATGTTCCCAACATGTTAGTCTTTAAAAACATATGTATTTTTTTTTTTTTTTTTTTTTTTTTGTCTTTTTGAGACAGGGTCTCGCTATGCAGTTGAGGCTGGTCCTGAGCTCACTTTTGTAGCCCAGGCTGGTCTCGAACTCGCACCAATCCTCCTGCCTCAGCCTCCCGAGTGCTGGGATTACAGGCGTGAGCCACCACATCCGGCTAAAAACATATGTATTAAAAGATAAATTTTGGACCATATTTCACAGCTTGTGAGCATAGTATTGCTGGTTTTATTTTAATTTTCCATTTAATTTTAGGAATTAATTCATATATAAGTTATGATAAAAATATAGTGAATGTTCAATTTTTAAAAAAAAAAAAAAAAAGGTGTATTACAGTACAATACACAGTGTCACTAATTTCTCCTCAAAGTCAAACTCTCACTTCAGAAGCGCTAGCTGCATCGCTGTTGCCACGCTCCGAGGCAGTACAAAAGTTACATGTTTTGTTACATAGGTCTTTCTTTAATTTGGCTTTAACCATCCAGCAGAAAAGTTTAACCATGAGGCATAAAAGATAAAGCCAGTTTAATATGTTGAGCTGTAAAAGACTCAAGTCAACATTGCCAGTTCTTCCAATAACCTATTACTATAATGGATGATTGGATTATGCATGCAACTACTTTCTCTTAGTTCATTGAGAAGAAATATTTGTACCAATAGTGTTTACAAGAGTTATCATGTCTGCATCTTGTTCTCTTAACAAGTACTATGAAGACAACAATATGCATTGTATTAATCGTTGTGGCTGTCCTACTAATGTGTTTTGAAACTGTCTTATTGTTATTTCTTTTTTTTTTTTTTTTTTTTGTGGGGACTGGGGTTCGAAATCACAACCTTGCACTTGCCAGGTAGGCACTTGTGCCACGGAGCTATCTTCCCAGCCCCTGTTATTTCTTATTAAAAGCAGTGAAATTATAAAACAGGAGCCCAGAAATCTAAGAGTTACACAGTCATTTACATGGAGAAATGTTAGAATCACAGATCTGCTGTCTTGTTTGGAAGTTCATCATTACACAGATCTCTGATCCTACTGCTTATTTTTTTTTCTTTTTTGTGCCAGAGATCAAACTCAGGACCTTGTGCTTGCCAGGCCAGTGCTTATGCCACTGAGCTATCTATCCATAGCCCCCACTGCTTCCTGAACCTGAACCTGGTATAGAAGACAAAGCACTTTACTCCCTATAAAAACAAAGTGTACAGGAAAAAAAGTTTACCTTCCATTATCCAGATTTATTGCCAAGACAATAAATAGAAACCTATGAAGAAAAGCAAGAACAAAGAAATATTATGTTCAGGATTTAGTTCATCCAGTGGTGAAGTTCCAGTTATGTGAATCAATCACTGGAAAGGGTGTGTGTGTGTGTGTGTGTGTGTGTGTGTGTGTGTGTGTGTGTGTTGTTTCTCCTCTAGCAAACACCTGCTATGATCCTACCTCTTCCCTTGGGGGCACAGTCTTTTTATAGTAATTATAGTAATTAGATCTCTTCTTTGCAATCATTACTTGGACTTGAAGCCAAAATTTCTACCTCAAAATAGAATGAAAATTCAGTTTCTTAGCCTGGCTACCATGGTCACTCTCACAGTATTCAGTGAGGATGTATTGATCAACCTTACAGATAGATATTCCTATTAAACATAAAAAGCCACAGTGGTACAAATGGATATTGAGGACGTATATGTACCTACATATATATTCTAATGCCAGAAATAATATAACATTAATGGATTAAAATCATATTTTTATTACAGTGTTCTCAGGTGATGTGATATCAAATAATTCAGTTATTCTTCTGTCAGGGTAAGAAATTAATCCTAAATCACATTAGTAATTTATTAATGCTGTATGAATCATGAACCATTTGAGTGTTTAAAAATTGTTTTGTGCTTTCAATCTAGTAACACTAGTACAACATTCTTTTATGGAACTAAAACTTACCTCATCAAACTACAGTAACATTTCCAGTGTGTAAATCTGTTTTCATCTTCTTCAGATCAAATGTTTATGGCCTTCACACCTTTATTGTTTTCAGTGTGCCTTTTGTTTCTTTCAATCCATCCTTACACAGTGACTTACTTCTCTGTTCTCCTTAGATGTTTCATAAACATCTTGTGAACTGTGACAGCCAAAGCTACAAGTTTAAGACAGACGGAATGTTTCATGGAATGCTCAGGATCTATTTATAGATAGTTGCATTTATGGCTGCATTTACTTATTGCCAACCCTTTTCTTAATAAAGTTATAATCTGTACTAAAAGAACAATGCTTAGAAAGTAATTAGCACAGTGCTTGGCATGATAAGCACTCAACAAACGTTAGCAATCATTACTATGCAGCTTAATTTTGTAATTTTTTAATGACTTTATACCATGTGCCAGCCAATTTTAATTTTTAATTCTAAGGCTTTTCTCATTTAGTAATCTGAGATACCTAGTCAAATGAGCCCATCTCTGACCTACTCTATTTTATTAATTAAACAAATGCACTCAATGGATACTCCAGGCCTTGCGTAAGGTACCATAGATACCAGGAGCAGCCGAGAGCTGAATTCAAGGGGCTGAACATAAATAAGGAAGACTGACAATAGGTACCTGATTACAGCATGGTAGAATGAGGATGACAGGGTCAATGCCACACTGTAGCAGGGAGAGCTGAGCTAGTATAGAGGTCCATGTACACTTTGGGGGAGAAGTTACATTAGCACAGACCTAAAGGTGAAGAAGATCAGCCAGTCTGAGGATTAGGAAGGAAAACAAAAGTAGAGATGGCCAGAAAGACTAATGGGCGTCCCACTTGGAGACAGCAGAAAATTGTGTTGCTGTGGAAGTGAAAAAGATTCACATGACTAGTGAAAGGAATAACAAGCAGAGAAGACCCAGAGATGTGGGCAGGTACAGACCCCAGGACACCTTGGGATCCATGCTAAGGATGTTGGGATTTATCCTCCACTCTCTTCTGAAAGCATCGATAGCTTCTCTTCATCTACTCAGCATGGTTCCATCTTTGGATATAGCTTAGCCCTATCCCCCTCTCCTACAATTTCTTCTCACAATCATGCCACTGTTCCCTAGCTGTCACACCTTTCCTCATTCATTCAATGGTATCTCAAATTTTAGAATTTACCTCATGCAATTTCTGAGTGACTGGCTTCTGTCAGGTCCAGGAAGGCAGCAGGAAGCATCTCTCTCTCTCTCTCTCTCTCTCTCTCTCTCTCTCTCTCTCTCTCTCTCTCTCTCTCTCTCTCTCTCTCTCTCTCTCTCTCTCTCCCCCCACCTCTCATTCACCCCACAAAAGCTGTAGCTGCTGCCTTCCCAGGACTTGTGTCTTAGTCACTATTCTAGTCACCGAGACAAAATGTCCAACTCCCACAACTCAAAGGGAGGCAGGATTGTTCTGACGTTTTACAAGTTTCTGCCCTTGCATGGCCTGAAGCATGGTGGAAGGGGCTGTGCAGAGGACAGCTGCTCACCTGGGTGACAAGGAAGCATAGAGAGAAGGCAGGAGTTGGGAGAGAAATGACCCCTTTCCAGTTCAAATCTTCCTGCTGGTCCCACCTCCTGACAGCGAGTAATTCAACCTTTCAAAAGCCCTGCTTATGAGTGAATGAGGATTTGGGAGAACATCTAGACATAGATCATAACAACTAGTTTAAATGACACCTTCTCCAAAAGCCCAAGTTGTCCCAGAAGGCATTATCTGTTTTACTCATCACAATCTCTTAATATCCTGCATGTGCCTCTCCACAGCTCTTGTCACTTGTTACCCTGTACAGTAGGCACAGACTGTTTCAGAGTTATTAAACTTGAATCTATTACAGTGTCTCTTAAAACTCACTGTTTCTTATGGGATTCCAAGAATTGCATAAAAATCTAAAGGGTAAATAATTTTCCACTAAGGGTACACATTGTCTTTAATCCATTGTCTGTTGCTATAACCAAACCTCTGAAACTGTAATTTACAAAAGGAAGAAGTGAGCTTTGGCTCGCAATACTGGACATTTGAAACTGTGGTGCTGGACTCATCTCAGATTCTGGGAGGGGCTTGTCCAGCTGCACCTCATGGAAGAAAGAGGAAAGGAAGCACGTGCTAGGGAGTGAATAAGGGTTTAACCTCCTGTGATCACTAATTGAGTTCTTCCACAGCCAAAACACAGTAGAACTGATCCATTTTTCCATAAGAACTAATCCAGTCTCATGAAAAAGCCATTCGTTCCTCTTAAAATCTCTACCTCCCAACACTGCTCTGTGAGCAACCACTTTTCAAAGTGAATCAGGGGGAAGGGGAATCGTGAGGCATGTCCACAACCTGACACTCACCTGAAATGCTTGGAATTAACTGTGCTGTTATCTTCATGCTGTACAAATCAGTCTCATATCTGTCGAGTGCTAAAAATAAAGTTCTGTTTCTCTTTAGCTTTTATAGTTTTCCAATTCTTTGCCCAGATTTATACCTCACAGTTTTAATGGTTGCACTTACACTTCCTAGACATGCCAGCCTCACTTCTGGAAGGTTCTGTGTTTCACAAGGAATACCAGAGTTGAGTTTTAATTGTCTCCATGTTGAATACCATAGTTGAGGCTTAATCCTGCCCAGCATATTACTGGTCTTTTTGAATAAAAAGACAAGAAAAATCTTACCCTTACCACTATGGATTTTTAAAAACTTAACATTATGGATTGTTTTAAAATTTAACTCTTTCAAAATACTACTGAAGAATCCATGCTGAAATATTAGATAGGTTTGAACTGGGCCCTACACTATATGTTTTCAAGTGTGTTTTCTACTTTGGCCTGCTTACATCTGCTGTTCAAGCTGTATTTGGAACTGCTGTAAGATTTTGAGGTTTGTGTCTCTTGGTCATTGCAATAAGCCACATGCAGAGAAGGTTCTGAGAGGACACCCTGGGAGGGTAGCAACCCCTCAAGGAGCTGTGGGCTGACTGACAGGCTTAAGTATTCTCAGTGATATTCTTCTCTGCTGTGTCTGGTCAGCTGTCTTCCAGCTGGTTTACTGATTTTCAGGTAGCTGAAATGAAAGAACCATGGCTAACTGGCAAGGTGAGGTTCCCCGTCACTTTCATTATGGAAGATTGACACTTTGGGAATGTCCCTATTCCCCATTTCTGTGTTCATTACTTCCCTTTCCTTACCTGAGATGATGATCCCAGAGCAGTTATCATTCATTGAGTGACAGTTGAGTGTTAGGTATAGGATGTTCCTTATCCACATGACTTCTCCAAGGTACTCTGGGTAAACATTATTAAAGATGAAGAAATAAATTGGATGAAAACAAGGAGCAAATATAGCACCATCTTCTTCATTGTGCTGGATTTGTGAAATTTGTCGGTGTGGCCTAGAACTTTATTAGCTGGAACAAAGCTTTTGGAAGTTAATCTTTTAAATCCAAAGACACAGTCTGGAACTTAACTTCCATTTAGGATAATCATCTATATCTCACTGCAATAAATTAAATTATCTCCTCTTCCATAAGTTTTTAAATGTCTTATTAATAAGTAAGAGCAAATTAGTAGTTCTAGTGGCCCAAGTACACTTTTTAGCTGAAGAATATGTATTTGGATGCAATAAAACTTGCATTTTGTTAGGTTATAAATGGGCCAGTCTTTTCAGGAGTCCTTTAACCTTGCTATCGAGGAGATCAATTCTATCATTAAAAGGTCAATGCCCAACTGTAATTAAAAACACAATTTCCCCTGTAATCTCAGCACTTTGGAGGCAGAGGTAAGAGGCTTGCTCTGCATCTGAGGCCAGCTTGGAATACCTAGTGATAAAAAATTTAGCATAGACTTTTAAGTTTCTTTTGTACAGTTATAACTTCCTTTATTGGTTGTTAAATTTTTTATTATTTCTACATGATTGCCGTAGATTGCAGATGATGACCGCATGGTTTGTTGGGATTGGTACATGTCCATAATGTATGTTCAAACATGTTTTTATTAGCACATGATTGTAGGCACAGCATTTATACTCCTTACGGGGAATTGGTACATGCACGTAATACATCTTAATTCCTTTTTAAAAATTCTTTTATGCCCTTCCCCTCCCTTTTGCTTCCTTCATTCCAACTCCAAGTCCCCTTCCTCTTTGCAAAAGATCTATCCATCCATTGCCTCTTGTCCATGTTATATTTTGCTCTTTACGTTGTAGGTTTCTTTTTTTTTTTTAAAGAACACAAACAAGTGATAGAAAAAACAGAAATGATGCAAGACTTCATTCAGTAAACAGAGAAACAGGAATGCAGCAACTGTTGCTGTATTCCATGATGCTATCTTCACATTATTTGTCCAGATTACCAGATACAAATGTAAAAGATTCATTTAAAGCAAGCAAACAAGTTATAAGAAATTTGAACAAGGAATAAAAAGTAAGAATAAGGAGAAAAACATTTAAGCATTAACTGTTCCTTTCAAAAGACCAGCAGAAATTGACAAACGATTATCTAGGTTATCCTGCAAATAGACAGGCTTTGCAGGTAAATCAGGAGATAATTAAGCTTTTGTGTCTGATTTAATGCACTTAACAGTATAGTCAAGCTGCATTCATTTTCTACAAGTGGCTCACATTTGTCCATTTTTGTAGTTCAGCCACGGTTATATTAACAATTTTAGTGCAACTGCACCCTAAACAGGGAGCACAGACTGCGGGTCCTAGGAGTGAGGAGGTGAGCCACTCACTGAAGTGATCCCTCTCGGGGACGACAGTGCAGAAGAGTTGGGGTTTTGTCTTCTCCACAAGGACCTGCTAGAGACCACACTGCAAGAATAGACTGGCTCTTCTTACCCTAAACACCTGAGCACTGCATCACGTTTATTCTTCTTTTAAGGGGTATGCAGTGCTAAAGGACTGGGATGGGCGCCCAATCACCACAAACTCCCTTCTTCATGGACTGTGAAGCCAGAAAGCAGCTGAAAGCGCTTCTCACTGTCCCCTGAAATCCTCCAAGCCCTGCCAAGCTTCCCAAACTACGTCTTGCAGATGTCACTGACTTTGGTGGTACAGCTTTTATATGTTTGGTTTTTCTGAGAGTTTTATTAGCAACTCATAAAAACCTAGCATATACAAGATTATTTTTATTACATTATGGTTGTAGAATAACAAGAACATTTTTATTGTTAGATATTCAGTCAACTTTTAAAAATTACTATTATTAAATATATTTAAAATATATAATCTTTAAGTATATATTTAATATGTGTTTAATATATATAATATACAATTACTATATAATATATAGCAAGTTTTTTGGCGGTTCTGGAGATTGAATTTAGGACCTTGCACTTGCCAGGCAAATGCTTATTGTACTGAGCTATCTCCCAATGCAATATATAGCAATTTTAATTAATATATATATATATATATATATATATTTCTATGTATATACTATGTATATATATATTCATTTCAGAATGTACTAAAATGAAGTCAACAGTGTATTCCACATACTCTTTTCATACTTGTGTAGGCTTATTAAAATATATTAACCTCAATCATTGTAATCAGTTAATATGAAGTTGTTGCTCTAAAAACATTGTAAGCTTGTCTTAGCTTGCTCACAACTTCTTGATTTTTTTTTTGGGGGGGGGGGACCGGGGTTCGAACTCACGACCTTGCACTTGCCCAGCAGGCACTTGTGCCTCGGAGCTCTCTCCCCAGCCCCAACTTCTTGATTTTGTATGCCTTCCAAAGTTGACCACTTGTTTTAATTGCTCAGAAACAAAAATAAAAATGAGAAGTTTATGGAGCTACACCAATTTAATTCTACAAAGGCCTTTCCATTCTTTTAGAAGAGTGATGAGGGAAAAAGATATTTCTTAGCATCTTTGACAATGACTTTTACTTCTTAGGGAAGCGGTCATAATTAAATGGATTTTGACGAAAGCCCTTTCACTCTTGGGCCCAGAGCTGAGGCCTATTGGCTACTCAGGGGAACTGCCTCAGTTCTGTGGTTAGCACTGACAGTGTCAGTCTTTGGCTTAGGAATTAGTACTTCCAAATCAGCACCAAAAATGGGATTCTAAAGCAATATATTAATGTCCACTGCTATGGCTCCTCTTCCTGCCTTTTTGCTACATGTGTGTGAGTATGAATTTGTATGTTGTGTGTGTTCTTCTAGACAAAGGTGTCTTCTACAGTATCACTGTCCAAAAGGAGTAGCATGAGAGCCACATACATCATTCTAAACTTTCAAGTAGGGATATTTTTAAAAATAAATATAAACTGGTGAAAAGATTTTAAATTATGTATTTTATTTAGCCAAGTATATAAAAAATAGTATCATTTCAACATGTATGCACAGTAAGACGTTGCCGAGATGTCATTCTTTGTCAGTACTACATCTTTGTATGTGAGTGCATGTTTCATACAACACATCTCAGCCTGCATCGCCACATTGCAGTGGCTCAGGAACTATCTGTGTCCAGTGCCTCCTAGTTGGTCATCCTACAGCAGCAAGGTTTTGCTTCTTAGCATAACAGCATCCGATTCGAAATCGCTAGCTTCTGATATTCCTGCTTTTCATCTGAATAGAGTTCACTTTACAGGAGAAATCATGTGAGAAGAAAACTATAAATGTTTGAGCCTGACACAAGTACATGTACATATACAAGTAAACATCGGGGCATGGATGACATCCATGTGCCCTACTGTGTAACAGAAATAAAACACTTTCTCCTTCCCATGCTTTCTGAAAGCCCATCTGTCCCATGCTCATGCTAAGCAGTTGCCATATTTAGTGCTGTCAGAGCTGCTGACTCATGGCCCGGGAATGGCCCTGATGCCCACAGTGACTGTCTGACAGGGGGCCAATAATGACTGTCCACAGCCTCTGAAAAGCTGACCTTGTGACAAGATCCACACTTGTGTTGCTTTTGCTGCGGTACTCTTAACTCAAAAACTGTTTTCAAAACAAAGATATAACAAAGTGTTTAGCTTGTAGAAGCACCTGTATTTGGGGTCGCTAAATTATCAGAGTATGTCAAGACAGACAAAATAGCAAAGCAATGGTGACTCACAAGCAGCTGTCCTTGAAAGCTGGCATTTGAACTGAAGGCATACCATACTTGGGAACAGTGATCTAAGACCACATGGGCATCCAAATGAAATAGATCCATCAGGAGAGCTAGTTGTTAGCCTTCGCAGGTTCCTTTATTGTTTCTGTAGGACGGAACTATTTGAATTTCAATTTACATTCTAAAAGTTGTGAACCTTATCCCATTCTCTACCCTAAAAGTACATCTCTCAAAGAAAGTTTCTCAACAAAGGATAAAATATGTTCTCTATGAGTTAGTAAGTCCTAAGATACTATTAAATACTTAAAGCAAGGATCAGATCAGCAGTACCTGCCAGACACTGCTGTAGCTGGGGGAGAATTTGATCGCTGCCTCCACACCCACGTGGAATTCAGTATCTACCTCCCAGCCAGCAACATATACTGCTGCCCTTGCTTTCCACTGGAGTGCAAGATTTTAGATCCTGCTCTTTCACTGGTGTCAAGATGAGGAACTCATCTGGTATTTTTAAAGTGTGTGTCTGAGCTGGTTTTCCTGATTACTCTTCCTGTTATATTTCCCCCTAGAATCTAAACTACATTGACAGTAAAATGACCTCGGGGTACACATCTCACACAAAACCACCAGAAAACATGTTACAGGCCTTTGGGATGAATGACGAGCTTCACACTGATGAAAGTTTTCAGTGTAAAGAACCAATGCGCATCAAGCTGTTGCGACTCTAACCCTTGGAGAACGATACACGATCCTCTCTCTAGTTCCCAACCTCTGTGTCCCAAGCCGGGCGTAGTGATAGAGAAGAGTTATATCTTCAGGAAGAAATATGGCGGCCTGAAATGCTTACCAACATGTCTTATTTAGCGTAACCAGTTTGCAGCAACAGACTGAGAGTTTGCAAGCTGAAGATCTGCTGTAAGAATCCCCATTCCTGTGCTGAAGTTGAATAGAGGAAGAGTGGCTGTGATGGGCAGAGGACTCCCTGGCACACGCGGAGAGAGCCTCTGCCTTTAAGCGCCACACACTCCTCCTTTCAACTTTATCACTTTCTGAAGCAGGAGCAGTATTTTGGAAGGGGATTAATGGCAATGTGTCTTTTCCTGTAATATCTTTTTATTTAAATACATACTATATTTTTCTGTTGTATCTCATATATTTTGAAAAGAGGTAACAAGAAGAACAGACCAAGTGACACCCATATAATATCTGAGCATTATAAATAGAAAATACATTTCTTTGTGGCTGTCAAACATTTTTCAGGGTACAGTAAGTAAGCACAGTGCTTGGGCCTCCCTTATGTTCATTCAACTATTTCCCCCTGAAGTAGTTGATTGACTGGATTCCCAGAGATCCCTGTTACTAGTTCAGTCTTCACTAAACACCTGCTTGAAGGAGTGCAAAATATACATGTGTGTACACACACATGTTTACACACATAGACACACACAAGCCTACCCTGGCAAACACCTACTTCCCTTTTGCCTCCTTACAGTTCACTTCCTTGAAGTTAGTTTTCTCTACAAAATGATAAAATCTGGAAGATAGAAATTGGAAATGTCCTACATTCCAAGAAAAGGTATTTCTCAAAATGTTGGTTTAAACCTTAAGAAGTCCCTGGGGCTGCTTATCTACTTCCCAAATGTGGTGTGTCAGGCAACAGGCTAGAGCTTGGGAGACTTGGGTACACAGGTAAAACACCATCTCTTGTCGCTGCTAGTGTTAATTACCAAGAACTGTCTGTCATGACCGACTACCCAAGAATGTACAAGCTCAACATACAAGGGATAAACAATACTTGTACTCAACTCAGCGGGAAAAAAAAAAAAATGTATCACAAGCAGCTTTTACTCACAGAGAAAATGTAGAACTAAACCTTGAATTTGAGAAGGATGAAAGATACGAACATCTGGTCCAATGATTTACTCACCTCAGTACTTCTTGATCTCAAAATGAGATAATTTAAATCTTTGTAATCACATTTAACATCTGTAGGATGTACTGCACATGAAGCAATATGCCAAAACATCTCCTGTAATCCTTAGGAACAACTCAGTGAGGAAAAACCTGGTATTTCTTCTATTTCAAAAGTGTAAAAATGAGGAAATAGGGCTTAGGAATAGCTGTATAACTTGTTCAATATGACAAGGAAATTAAATGAACGATAAGAAGATAGTTACTGGCTTTGCCTGATCGAAGAACCACCATTCATCTACCTTAATATAATCTCCTCTTTCTCAAAAAATGGTTCATTGGGGCAGTGAGATAGCTCAGCAGCCTAAAGAGCCTGCTTAGGCAAGCTTAGGCAGGCACAGGAGATTATGGTTCGATCCCCAGTACCACATGTCATGCCAGCCCTGACCTCAAGGAGGGCTGAGCAGGGCAAAAAAAAAAGAAAAAGAAAAGAAAAGGTTCATTTATGTCAATATAATTTTAATAATAATCTAATATATTGTTTGCCATTCTCAGTATATGGATATCAACACTGATGACATAAAAACAGTGGAGTGTAAAACTGCTGAAATCTTATTACAAACAATGTACTATACACAAGAAACATATTTAACCCAAAATGAATTTCGTAGATTGAAAGTCAAAGGATGGAAAACAGTACTTAATGGGACAGGAACCAAGAACAAAACCCAGAGGTAGCTATTGCACTTGTACAAAAAAATGAACTACAATCCAAGACTGATGAAAAGAGACAAAGACGATCCCTACATACTTATTAATGGAAAATTCCACAAACACATATGCATCAAACACCAGTGCACCCAACTACATAAAACGTATGTTAATGGACATACAAAATCAAATATGCACTAACACACTTGTAATAGAGGAACCCTAAAATTTGACCATCATATATAGAAAGAATAACTGGACCAAAAAATCAATAAATAAATATTAGAACTAATCCAAACATGTTCACAAATGTATTTAGCACGTTTATAGGTTGTTCCACCCCGCACAATACCAATATATATATTCCTCTCAGCTGCACATGGAATGTTCTAAAAAATCACATATTAGCACATAGAACATGCTTAAGTAAATGTAAAGGAACTGAATTTATCCCATGCATATCAGACCATGCTGCAATGAAACTGAAAATCAGTGGCAAAAGAAACCATAAAACTACATAAGCACATGGAAATTAAATAACACCCTCCTGAAGAACCAATGAGTCACAGAAGTTAAGAAATTAGTTCCTGTAATTAAACAATAGTGTGGATACAACATACCAGAACTTACGGAGCACAATGAAAGCCATTGTATGAGACAAATTTATGCTGTTGAATTCTTATGTTAGGAAAATAGAAAGAGCCCAAATAAATAATCTAATGTTGAACTTTCAACTTCTACAAAAAAAGGAAAGTGAGACCCAAAACTTGAATGAGAGAGAAAATTATGTATATCAGAGCAGAAATTAATGCAATTGAGACTAGGAACACAATACAAAAAAATAAAATCAATTAATGAAAAAGTTCATTCTTTAAAAGATTAAATACAACTGTCAAACCCTTAGCCAACCTTATCCAAATAAGGAAAGAAAAGACTGAAATCTATACAATTAGAAGTGAAAAGGTGAAATCACAAAAGATCCTGCAGAAATCCAGATGATTAATACCTAGATTAATAACTTTTATTACAAGAAGATGGAAAACAGGAGAAATGAGCAGATTCCTAGATACATATGAATTACCAAAGCTCAACCGAGAAGATAAAAAGTTCTACATAACCCAATATTAGTCAGTGAAATTAAGCTGTAATTGATAATTTACCAGCAATGAAAAGCTTGTGTACTCACTGATGCACTGCTGAATTCTACAAGAATTTTAAGGATATTCTTTCTAATGCCACTAGTCCTCAAACTGTTTAATGAAACTGAAAAGGAAGCAATACTCAAAAACTCATTTCTGGAGGAAAGTATTGCCCAAATACCAAAACCAGAGAAGGATCCAATTAAATAAAGAGAACTACAGGACAATCTCCCTAGTGAACATAGATATAAAATTTCTCAATAAGATATTGACAAAAATTTGCAAATTATCAAGCCTGTCTATCCCAGGGACGCTGGAATGGTTCAACATGTACATATCAATAAATGTAATATACCATATTAAAAGCCAGTGGCAAAAGGCACATGATTATCTCAGTAGATACAGAAAAAGCACTTGATGAAGTCCAATCACATTAATGATGAAAAAAACTATAGAAAATTAGGGTTGGTGATCTTTACTGAAAACTGATAAAAGCCTTCTATGGCAAACTAACATCTGTATCATAATCAATGATTGCAAACTGAAAGCTTTTACTTTAAAATACACACTAAGATAAAGATGTCCACTATCAGCAATCCTATTCGTCATAGTTCTGGAAACATTAGCGGAAGTAATTAGATGAGAGGAAAGAAATAAAAGGAATAAAGAATAATTTAAATTATCATTATTTGCAAATGACATGATACTCTTCATAGAAAATACCAGAAATTGCACCAAAAGACTTTGACATTTGGTGAACAAATTCAGTCCTACAGCTGGATGTGAAATCAACATTCAAAAATCAATAGCATTCTTGTACATAAATAACAAACTCACAGAGATAAATTAGAGACATCATGTTTTTGGCAACAACATTGAAAAAATAAAATACTTAGAAGTGAATCGAACAAAGGAAGTGAAAGAACTCTACATTGAAAACTCCAGTTCTCCGAAAAAGGAGGTGGAAAAATAGAGTTGTTGCATTAAGAGTAGTAATTCAGAGTACAGGACATGAGCATAATATTTCACCCCGACATTAATACAAACTTTTCTTTTCAATGAACCAAGAGAAACTAGCAGTATAACTTCCTTAACTATCTGGTATGTAACTATATTTTTCCTTCCTCTTCCTTTCCTCTTTCCCCCATCACAGTCCAAAATGTACAATACATATTGTGAATTGGAAAGGAATTGTTCAAAATCAAAGACAAACTGTGATAGTAATGCTCTTTTAATTCGAGTAGTATGACAGTTTACTGATACTGGATTAAATGATGTCACTTTTGTCTTCAGGGTTAAAAGCATCTGCCCCCCCCCCCCCCGAGGAGCATTGAATGGTAGAGTCTCACACGAATCCTCAGGGGGCTGCTCAGGCACGTGGCATGGCCAGGGCCACCTGTCAGTGCCCAGATGCTCCCATGGAAGGCACGGTCTGTGCAGCATCCCAAAATTCAATGTTTCTGTCTCCCTGTGACTTTCGAAAAAAGTGTTATCGTTGTCTAAGAAAAATACCCACCCACACGCGCACAAGAGTCTCTTTCCAGGAGAAGCAAGGCCAAGGCATGCATACATTGGAAGGAGCAAGAGCCACAGCAGAAAATCAGAGGTCTGGATTTTGTTCCAAAGAGCTTGTCACTGAACCGCATCCCCATGACTGCCATACTTGCATGCATGCTGCTGCATCTGGATGATCTTTGCACCTGGGTTTTTATGCACAACAGAGAAGGGTGATTTTTTAAAACAATGTGGAATTCCATATGCTTAGTACAGCTCAATTTGAGATATTTGTGGGATGGGTGGTACTCTGCATATGAATATTTATTTTCCTCTTATCCTTCTTTTGTTTCTAATGTAACTGACAAAAGATCCTATGAAACCTTTTTCATTTTCTTTTTAAAATGTAGTTTTTCCTATAGCCAGTTTCACAACTTTTCTTTTGCCTACTTCAACTTGTTTTGCTTTATATGCCATGGTAAAACCAAACAGTGTTACACCAGGTAATACTGTATCATTCATTTTGAATATAAACTATAAGCAAGATATCGAAGGTCACATGTTAGTAGGGAAATTTCAGTTGAATCTGTGACTTATTCACATATGGATAATTAAAACTTTCTGTTTTAAAAATTAATTGGATTGCAGGCCCAGTAGCTCAGCAGACTAACGTACCTGCTTAGGCAGAGGTCTGTTACAGGGGTCGGATCCCCAGCCTGCTGTGTCAGCCCCGCCCCCGGGGCGTGCTGAGACAGCAATTGATACTGCGCATGCTGGCACGTGCCTATAATCCCAGCACTTAGGAGGCTGAAAACGGGAGAATCGCTAGGAGTCCGATCTGGGTAGTGAGTCCCTATAGAACCTGTACTAAAATACATTTAAAAAATTAATTGGATTAATCTTTGATCCATTTTTACTTACTTTGAAAATTCAGCCTAATTTTCTTTTTGATCAGCATGACATGACATACTGGTCAAAAGAAATGAAAGGCGGAGATTGATTAACATTGTTTTCCTTGTCAGAAAAAAAATATTCATTCTGTCTTACGTGACACTGACATCGACATGAATAGTTAAAGGTTTAATGGGCTGATCGCTGTGGGGTGACATTTGCTTGTATTTGATTTTATTTATATTGGCTTAGCTATAGGCACACCAAATTTTTATGGAGGAAAACTTAAAATACTTTAGTGCATGTAAGTAAATAAAATCCTCATTAGTTTTATACTTGCATGTTCCTAAAAGATATACAATGAGACAGTTACTCTCCTTAAAATATTTTTGGAGAAAATGACTTTGATTTTTCTGGTATTTGGGGATACTCGGTTTTTACACAGATGTCTGTCTTTTAACAGTGAAATGAAGACCTAGTCATGGAAATACATTCTGTACAAATACAAATGTTTATAAAGTATGTGAGTGAAACAAGCATTCAGTGACAGCTCTTGTCCTATGTCTGTCACAGAAAGGAAGGGTGTGTACTCAAATACATGCACTGCATGTGTACTTAAGTATGTGCATGGTCATATATATATATATATATATATATATATATATATGGATATATATATCCATATACATATATATGGATATATGTAAACTGGAATTAAATGTATAAAGTCTTCATGGAGGTTTCCTCCGTAGTATAATACAGTTGCTCAGATTTTCTTCATAATTTATCACATTTTCTACCTTCCCTGTAAAGAAAGTTATTGACTTAAAAGGATCTAACCCATTAACTTTCCACCCATCTTTAGTCTACTTTAAGTTAAACTCACTTTTCACCTAAATATTAGCATATACGTGTTATTTGTACAGTTCTATTTTGAAAGGAAAAATTATGCATAAGCACACAAATTACTCTTAACAGCCGAGCTCTTCTGCTGAGCTAACCCTGATGCACTGTGAGTCATGAAATATAATGTATCATACTGGGGAAATGTCCATTTATGGTCAGGTAGTGCCTGGGTTAGCCCCTGCCTTAGATGCAACAAGTGTAACACAAAGGCAGTCCCCTGAGGGAAAGATGCTGGGCAGGAAACAAAATGGAGAAATCCTTTCTAAATTGCCTCCCTCCTTCTCAGCACCATTAAGGCAGTCAACAGAAGACCTAACTAAACTCCTACTGACAGGCAGCTTATCATATTTTTCAAGAACTGAATGACAGCAGACCTCTGGCTTTATGATATAAAAATGTCTACGTTGATTACTGAATGTTCATGTCCATTCCTTCTGACAGCCGTTTTGTTCAACTCTTGTTCCCCCTGTTTTATCATACCTTAACCTAAGTCAGGAAGTATATGATCTTTTTTTATCCCTGCTGACAAGGTATCCAGAGTGAAACAGAATTCTCTGCTCCCGTCTCCTACTTGCTCAGACATTGTCTTGCTTTCCTGTGTGCCAGAAACTGGGAACGTGAAGCACAGCAGTGGCTATGCTTTACCTGTTTAAATATCTAGATTCTATGAATCTAGATTCCACATGTTTGCGTAGCAAATGGGCTGTGCTTTGAAGGGGAACCTGATAGATGCAAGTCCTCCTCCGAGATCTGACTAATTTCCTGGACATTTGACCAGAGGCTTAAAAACTTCACAGGAATAAGGTGGGCGCAAATGTAACCAGTCTTGACCACCCTTCTGGGGGTAGAAAGAGAGGTTCACCTGAGGTGACCCCCCTGCCCTTGTGCATGGTCTGCACAATGAAGCCATCACAGCTGCAGCCTCTTTCCCCTGGAGACCTGAATCTCTCCCTGTAATGGTAATCACGTGTACATGGGCAAGATATTCTTGATTTGCAGGCTGAGTTCTGTGTAAAGAAGAACAAGTCCTTGAAACAGACAGTATGCCTCTGTCCCTCGGCACTCATCTTCTTTGTAGTGTTTAAAAGTCCTCACAGGCCCAATTATCAGAAGTCTTCCACTCAATTCTGATGTTATATCCTGTGTCTGGGGTGATCCTCACTTTAACCCTATGACCATGAATCTTCCTTTCACTTCCCAAACCACTTTGATATTCTCGGGCCAATAATTAATACTCCAGGAAACTATCTGCATAAATTTGTACCACAATTATGTGAAAGAACCTGTTGAGAAAACCAATGAGTCTTGTGTTTGCTAATTGTGCATTGAGCTGTCATTTACTTAAAGAAACATTTACTGAGAATTACTATTCATCAGTCAAGATGATGCACTAGAGATGACAAAAAAATGAACAGGATAGTTCCTGCCCTCAAGGCGTGTATATTCGTAGGGAAAGATAAGATAGATTATGATAATCCTCTAAGGAATTATGGTAACAGATGTTGTAATGGAGGTACTCAGTGGATAGTGTGGCAACGCCACGGAATAGAGTGTGGGAGGCGAATGAAGAGGAGAGCAAGAGGCACAGTGAGGAACTCACGATGCGAGACAGGATTTGTGGAAACTTTTAAGGGGACTCAGGCTTACGTTGAGCAGCCCAGAGGTCTGGACTGGTTTCTGATAGGGAGACATTACACTAGTACAACCTCCTGTGAGCTTTGATTTCCTCATTATTTAGCCAAAGGATTAAGAAACATTACTAACCACCTGGGCCGGTTTCTGATATGATTTGGGAAGGTATATTTGGGCAGGGCTGTCCTATGTGCTGGAGGATGGTGAGCAGCTCCCTGCCCCCACCTACAAGGTGTGATGCCAGTTGTACCTACCTTGGCCCCTAGCTACAAGGTGTGATGCCAGTTCTATCTACCCTACCTCCACAATCATAGTTGCCATTAGACACCAACAAATTTCCCTGAGGATGCATGTAAAATTACCTGTGGAAGAAAACACCACTTTGAGACTAAATGATTTGTCTAGGTAGTTAAAGGAAAAGACAGGAATAAAATTGAGTCAACTGGACCAGATTCATTCTCTTCTCCATGACACCAGGAGGGGCTGCAGCAGAAGGGGCTTCAGCCTGGTCTTCCCTCTGCTCCGGCCTCCTCATTGCTGTAGAGGATATTTCTGCTGCTGTGTTTGCCCAAGAGGCTTGACAAGCACCCTGAGCTCAGCTTTAGCCCTGGGGTGAAATCCCAGCATGCATTTTGTGCACATGGCAGCACATACTCATTCGGAAAAAAGGGGAAAAAAGGAACTATTTCAGTTGCTTGGAAATTATTTGGACATGTAGTTACTGCTTCTGCAGTGACTGTAATCATTTGTAAAGCTTGCTAAACAGCTGCTGCAACTTTGACAGAAGCTACTGAGCTTTACATGTTTATGAATGCAGCGCAGCTCTGCAGCTCTGCGGTCGTGGGAGGCATCCTCTTGCAAATCTCTGGTCACCAGCATCTCTAACACAGGGGTCCAAAATTTCTCCCCATCCTCACAAAACTCCAGTCCCCCAATATGCAGAGTAGAAAATAAAAACCTCCAGATTAAATCCTGGTTATAAAAATAAAATTCCTGCTTATAGCCCTTTTCATTCCTCTTTAAAGTATTTAGGCTACCCATGCCTGAATATAATGAAAGCAGAAAAAAGCATCTGCTTGAGATACTGTTTTTTTCATTATGACTAGAAGGTCTGTGAATTCATCTAATTGCAATAGAATTATTTTTAGTGTCAGACCAATTAATAGGGATAAAAGAAAGACATTGTACTAAATATTGACAAGAAAAGAAGGCGACAATTAACATAAGAAAAGCAACACAGTACAGTCTCTCCCTCACTAGATTCATGTTTCTTGATTGCATAGATCATCCTTTCTTTGTTCCATATAGGGCATATATAAATAAAACTATCATTCACAAGCCTTAATCTGACCAGCATATCTTTGTGATTGAAAAAAAAAACTTAATTTCTCCTTAGATTCAAATTTATTGACAACCCAAAATATTACATCCAGTCACTGGTTCGTTCATGTAATAGATATTATGGTGGACCTACTATGCGCTGCCATCAGTCTTCAGTATCAGGGGTACAGTGGCGAACATAGTTGTTGTCTTCGTGGGGCTTCTCACTCAGTGTGAGGAGACCAAGAGTCAATAAATCACCCAGCAGTGATTTCTGCTGTGCATAAAAGTATTTCAAGGTAAATAATTGAAAGTCAAAACTTAGTGCTCCTTTAGGTTGGGAGATCCTTAACAGCATAGTCATGAACGGGAAGTGACCTCTTATCCTATCCTGTGGAGTGAACAAATGTGCTTCATCAAAGCCCACACCACAAGTCATTGCTAAACCTCTAGATTGGGTTCATTTTATGGTGGCCATATGTTTTATTACGTGGCCCATTCTGTTTCTATGTACTCTAATTAAGGGAATTTTATTATTAAGCAAAAAAAGTATACCGCTACTTTCACCTAATCTATATGCCTAAATTATGGCACCAAAAAATAATCAGAATAATTTTTTTTTGGCCTGGTAGTCCATTGTAAGACATCCACAGACCAATTCCAATCTGAACACTTATGAAAGTTTCTCAGAGAATTAGATAAAGAAGATAGTATTTTATTTTATCCCAAGACATTAACTCTTAACTTCCAGTCACACTAGAAATTTTAGGTTAGCTAACCTAGAAATTAGCAGACTCAAAATTTAAATAAAAACTGAAAGAGAAAGGGTATCATTTCATCCCCTGCCATGTTACTATGAGAATTTTGCTTTCCAAATGTTCAGTAGGCTGGAGAGAGAGAGAGAGAGCTGGAGAGAGAGAGAGAGAGAGAGAGAGAGAGAGAGAGAGATTAATAGCTTCATTCTCTGGCAGTTTGGGAGGCAGCCACCCTCAGATTTGAGAGTAGAAAAAAATGATCTGTATCCAGTCCTGTGTACTCTCTAGAGGCCCTGGGGAATAGAAGCCAAGAGTTGTAGAGATGGATTTTTCTCCAGGTTGGACAGCTGCTTTTGATCACTGCCTGGAAGATGCAGGTTGAAGCTGGAGTGGCGTGGTGGTAGAGGAGTGATGTCAGGACTAAAGCCAGTTTACAGGCGGTGGAAGGTGCAGCTTTATTAGAGTCATAGATCGCAGTCAAGCTGAACCAGCCAGGGGCACTCCAGTCCAGTGTCTTTCTCACTACATGATCTCCCACCTTATCTACCCAGAGACCTAAGCCAAAGACAAATATGCAAGGGCCAAAACTGGCTGACAGGTGGAAGAGTGACAAGTGGCCAACAAGATTTAAAATGTCACCAGACTAATGCTAAAAGATTTCTTCAGTGATTTTATATTACCAGAGAATGCTATATTGTCACTTTATCTCTGCTTTCATATAAAAGAGCATAAAGGCATGTTTCTCTTTATTTTCTAAGTATATGACTTAGAAAGCTGCATTCATGGGGGAGCAATTTTTTAATACATAACTTATTCCCAAATGCATGTCTAATATACTCTAATTTAAACTATTAAAATAGCAAGAACTTGATTTTTAAGGGGAAAAAACAACAACAACAACAAAAAAGTCTTAAAGTACTACTGTAGTAAATATAATTTAATTCAAAGAATGCCAAATGGATTTAATCTGAACAAAAGACTGCTGGGTCCTAATGTGACTGTAGGATTAATTGTGCGGGGAGAATGCTTTCAGCTCTGTAAATAAACATGGTCATGCACTAATGAACGGAACCAAGAACTTACATTAGAGGAAGAGGAACTACTGTCTTAGAAACTTCTGGGGGTGGCTAAAATTACAGGATGTCTGAAGTCAGTCATGCAAGCTAAAGTAATTATTATGGTCGCTATGTGGATTTATAAAGGAGTTGGGAAGGAAAACTCTGGGTCTCAGCAGGGCCCAGTGGGACCATCAGGGTCAGGGCTCCTGCTGCCAGCCCCTCTCCTTGCCACCCCCACTGCAGTCAATCTTTCGAATGTCTTCTGCCTTTAATGCTCTGTGTCCCTTCTCGCTTTCACCGCTTCATGTGATCCCAGAGATTCAGACTTCTGCTACTCCAAGGCATCTAGAAACTGACATAACAGCACCCAGGCCTTACATTGAGAAGGAAAACAAAAGGGGGAAAGAGGAGAGGAAGAGAAGAATGCTGAGAATACGCCAGTGATAGAGACGATAGATTGATAACTTGAGTGCCTCCAGGGAGTGAGCCAGTAAATCTTAAATCCTGGGAAAAGCAATGTAAAGCTTCTCTCAGCTCTCATCTGTAAATTTTCTCACAGGGCAAAAACTTGTAAAACAACTTAGCTTTAAGAAATATGTACCAATTTTGTGAACAATTTACTATTTATGTTATTGCTTTGTAACATGCTGAATCCTTTAAATTACTAAAAAATGTTAGGTCACCTTTTTTTTTTTTCTTTTTTTGTCTTCTTGAGACAGGGTCTCGCTATGCAGTTGAGGCTGGCCTTGAGCTCACTTTTGTAGTCCAGGCTGGTCTCGAACTTGCACCAATCCTCCTGCCTCAGCCTCCCAAGTGCTGTGATTACAGGCATGCGCCACCATGCCCAGCTTGCCTTTGCCATAGCCAATTATATAGAATATCTATCTACAAGTCCTTAGGCTTAAGACATTAGGGAATATATTGTACTTGTGGGATTTGACCTCACAAGTATTCTTGGCTTAAAAGAAATGGTGGTGATAGCAATATTTTAAAATATATGTATTATCTACTTGGGAAACAGGAGAGTCTATGGTTTTCCCATTTTGGGGTTCTTAATCAATTAAAAATAAAGAATTGTGAAAGAAGCCCAAGGATCCAGACAACTTCCTGTTTTTCTTGATGGACTGTCACTTCATCCCTCTGGGTTTGACCATCCTCAACTACAGAAGGAGTTCTAGAATAAAGGCCCAAGATTCTACACATTTCTTATAAAAAAGTGTAAACCAAGGTTTATAATTCAGTATTGTAGGTTGTTAATAGTGTATGGAAAGGTTGTAAAATACCATGTGTTCTAGATATATTAATCTTTGATTCCTGTGTCTGTAATAAACATTTAAGTGTGAGTTAGCTAACCAAACAAATACTTATTTCTCATCACAGGTGTATAGGATTTACCAGTCCCTGGACAAAGTCCTTGAGAAGTCTTAAATGACATAATCCAGTTTCATTTCAAAAAAAAGAAACTAGATGGTTTTGGAAAGTTCATGCTGTTTCTTCACTCAATTTTAGGTAAGTGTGGTTTCGATAATTTAAAATGGGCATTGGACTGGTTCCCTATAAAATATTTTTCCTCTTTGCACGGGAAAAACAAAGGTAGATATTATTGATGTCCTCCTTTTATTGAGCTACCAGACAACCAAAGACTTCATGTCCTAACCTTTTCTACTTTTATTGAGCTACCAGACAACCAAAGACTTCATGTCCATACCTGTGTGCTCAATATGATCAGAAATCACCTGAACTCGAACTGTCCAACCTACAGACAAGCACTGCATTTCTTTCAGGTGTCTGTCAGGAAAATATTTTAATACTTCCTTCTATTCTAATGGCCATTTTATTTTTAAAATACTTAAAGCATATCTATTATCAGAGTAATAAGTCAAATTAAGATAAAATCATGTTTTAATGGCAAGAACTGAAGGAAAATTGGCAACAGTAACAGTTTAATTATTAACACATCTGTGTGCGAGATAAGGATAACATTTCAAAAGCTGTGTATTAGAGGGTTTTATAATAACTAAATCAAAAGAAAGACATGGGTAAGGCCAGGTGCACTACACTCTAAACTGCTATGTGCAATTAGGCGCATGTTTGTGCATGTGTGTACACATTCACACACACACACACACATACGCAGTAAGGTTTAGTTTGCCTAACTGATGAATAAATACTAAATTTTACATCATTGTGTGGAATAATCTCTATACTAGAAAAGATATGCAACAGCCTAAAAATCATTATTTTAGGATTCCTCTGAAACACGCTATGAACAGTTTGCAGTGGAAGACAGTAGTAGAGAAACTAGGTGGTGGTCACACTGAGGAAATTGCATGGCTTCCCAGATCCTCCCAGACCCTTGAGCTAAAGGTTCAATTTTCTAAGTGTGTCTTTATTATCTACTTGAGAATGGTGAGATGCAGTACATCAGAATATACCTGTGCTCATTTAATAATAAATAAATACAGCTGACAGCATTGAAATGAAAATAAGCAATTTTTCTTTTCTTTTTCTTTCTTTGTTTCTTTCTATTTGGGACAAGGTCTACAGGGTCTCACTACACAGATCACATTCATTGTGATTCTCCGGTTTTCACTCTCCCAAGCACTGAGGTTACAGGCATGTACCACTGTGCCCAGTCTCAGTCACCATCTCATCACATCCTGGGGGTGAAGCCAGCATGGCTTGTGGTGCTGGGGATCGAACCCCAGCCCCTACCTCTGCCTAAGCAGGCACTTTCATCTACTGAGCTATCCAGCTGGCCCAGGCAATTCTTTCATAACTGTAAAGGTGTGGAAATTTGGTTCATTGAGCTTGAATATAAAATTACAATGGAGATTCCAGTAATTTTTAAGATGCTTATCAAATGCAATTCCTAAGAGTTAAGCTGAATACTCTTCAAAAATATGAATAAATCAGTTTGTTCAGTGTAGTAGTCACTGTGGAAGAGAAAATAACATTGGAGAACTTACTTTCTTATCTTTCTTCTCCAGTTACACTCATCTGCACATGTTCTTACCATAAGATCTATTCTTTGCCAGGCCCCTACTTTGTTCCTAGGAGACTGATCCCTGTAGGCTGGTTTTGTAGCCCCAGCCACTGGCCACCTGCTTCCCCAAGTGACCTTGAACTCTGAACTTCAGCAACAGTATCTCTTCGCTTAGTCCTTTGACAATTGTGGGTAATGATGCCTTTGGCTTTCTGCTGCTTTTAGTCTTTAAATTGATTGACTTTCCACAGTTTAACTTCTCAGTTTGCCCATCATCCATTTAACTATCTTCCAGGATACAGTTGTATCCTTTTTAAAGACTTAGAGTGTTTTCTCTTGTCATAGTTGGGTCTTAATTAATTTATCAATGCTTCATTAACTTCTTCCAAAATTATTGAAACAAAAATGAGCAAGGATTACTTCTATCCCTGAGGAAAACAAATAATTTCCAGGATATAATTGAAATTTACATGTAAAGTTGGGAAGGTTCTTTGGTATTTCTAAACCATAACATGAGCGCTTCAATTGTGTCTGTGTGAGACAAGTAGGGGCAAACCTATACCTCTGTGTACTCTCCCCAAGTGTTTACCAACCAAATTAAGACATGGAACACTACGCAACACCCCTAGATGTCCTCCTAATGCTGTCTTTCAGTTGATTTTTTCCAGAATAAAACAGTATCTTGGTTTATATCACTATTGTCTACCTTTGCTTATTACAGAATGTCTTATAAGAATTGATCAACCCTCTTTTCTAAATTAACCAACTTTCCTTTTTAGAAAAATTTTTAGTTTTCAGCAAAATTTAGCTGAAGATGCAGACTTTTCATATGTCCCCATATACAGCCTCCCCCCAACACCCCGCAAAAGACATGCCATGGCTACCTGAAGTCCACAGTGTACATTCACATTCACTCTTGGTGACAAATATTCTTTCCATTCTGACACAGTAATTCCACTGCCTTGAAAATCTTCCCACGCACTAAACCCTGACAACCACTACACTTTTTACTAACTGTATGGTTTTGCCTTTTCCAAAATGTCATGTAGCTGGACTCCCACCACAGACAGTCTTTTCAGGTTGACTTCTTTCACCTAGGAATAAGCATTTAGGTTTCCTCTCTGTCTTAATGTCTTGATAACTCATTTCCCCCCGAGGACGGAATAATCTGTCATTGCCAGTAAGTGTCACACTTTATTTATCTTTTCACCAACTGGAGGACATTTCACTTGCTCCTGAGTTTTACCAATCATGAATAAAACTACTATAAATATCAGTGTGCAAGATGTTTGGAATAATAACTTCTTACTTTATTTGGGTAAGTACTGCCTTCCACATGGTTGCATCATTTTGCATTTCCATCAGCAATAAGTAAGTACCCTGTTGCTCGAGATCTGCACTAGAGTTTGATGTCAGTATTTTGGATTTGTGTAGCTATTGTTTTACTTAGTGGTTCCCAGTGGCATATTATATTGAGCATTTTTTCCTATGCTTATTTACGATCTTTGGTGA
Source organism: Myocastor coypus (assembly GCA_004027025.1). Lineage (NCBI taxonomy): Eukaryota > Metazoa > Chordata > Mammalia > Rodentia > Myocastoridae > Myocastor > Myocastor coypus. Next base: position 168,460 of record PVJA010000422.1, read on the forward strand.
AATGTTCATTCAGGTCTGTGGTCCACTTTTTAACTGGATTATTAATTTATTTGAGTTCTTTGCATATTTTGGATAATAATGCCTTATCAGTTAAGTCTTTTGCAAATATTTTCTCCATTGTATAGTTTATATTTTCATGGAAGTTTGAGGTATTTTTTACATTGAAAAACTAACAATTTATTTAAAACCATATTGTAAACTATAAAATTTTGTAACATCAATTAATTTTGATTAAGAAAATCATTGTCAACCATCCCAATATGCATTCCAAATTAACTGGAAGGTTTTAAAAATCTTATGTATATAGCTAATATGATTTTTATTTTTTAATATTTATATTTCATAAACTAGTATGGACAATATAAGAACTTTTTATTTTTTTATTTTTTAGTTTTACTAAATTTAATAAGAAAGAAATAACAATTAGACAGTTTTAAAACACATTAGTAGGACAGCCACAATAATTAATAAAATATATATTGTTGTCCTCATAGTAGTTGCTCAGAGTACAAGATGCAGACATGGTAACTTTTCTAAATACTATTAGTACAAATATTTTTTCTCATTGAGCTAAGAGAAAGTAGTTGTATGCATATTCCAATAGTCCATTAATAGTAGTGTGTTATCAGTAGAACTGGCAATGTCAGAAGTTGTTGACTTGAGCCTTTTACAGTTCAGCATGTTAATATGGCTTTACTTTTTATATCTCATGGTTAAACTTTTCTGCTGGATGGTTAAGACCAAGATAAAGACCTCTATGACAAAAAATGTAACTTGTATCTGACAAGGTCAGTCAGATCCTCTCAGGATTTATCCTGAAATCATGTACAGCATTTTGTAGATCTTTTGTCAGAGTCAGCCATCTGGATGCATCACAGCCATTATTCCCTGTGAAAACCTGAGAGAATGTGTTCTCTATAGGTAACTCTCCTTAGGTACACTATACATTGTCAATCCCTTTCCTCTGTGGCCCCCAAATCTCCTTGCATAGAAAATTTGGGGCACCGCTGTGTTATAGGATGTTACAGTACAGGTTCTCTTAGGTCCTAAGTCCTCACTGACCTTGAGAGGCTAGGACAAAAATATTGCCTATCTTTATAGCCCTTCTTTTTCTCTAATTTTTTGATCTGCACGCTTAAGTTTTAACCCTTCAGAAGAGAAGCTTAGTGATACTCTTACCCTATAACATAGGCACTTGAACTTAACATCACTGTCTTTCTGAATATCAAATGCCTTGGATATAATGCAGTACCAGTATTTTCCATCATCATTGATATTCTAATAAATCCTTATAGAATGTGATAAAAATTATTACAAATTTTTACACAGAAATTTTAAAATCTAACTATATATGAAAGTGTAGCAGGTCAATCCTATGGCATTTTTTTCCTTGTCTCTTATTCTCTTTTATTACCTTTTTTTAAAACAAACCCTTAAGTATAACAATAATTGATATGACATTAGAAACAGCATGCATCTAAAAGTCCAGAGTAACAGGCATTCCACTCGTGGTTTTAGTATTACACCTTGTTATCCCCAGTGTAGTTGCTTGCTTCACCGATATTAGCATATATAGTTAGTCAGGGTGAGAATTCTACCCTGCTAGTTTCAAAAACCTGTTGGAGATTCTTAGGACCATTATCTAAATCATCCTGCATATATAAGTGCATGGTTTTGCCCTTGCCATCTTTCCTAACATTTCTCCTTGCTGTCTCTTCATTATTTAATCCTTAAGTACTTGATTTCCATTTAGCTGTGTTATTCCTTTCCATTTTTATTTCTTCTTTTGAGTTCAATATTAGAACTTCTTGAGGTACCAGTCTCCTTCCTGCATTCACATTGGAATCTAGAGCTTCTGATTTATTTTATTATGGATATGTCTCTCTGCAGTTGAGAGATCTGATCTCTCTTTTAATAATTGCTCTTGGTATGTATAGAGGCCCTCTGATATTAATTTCATGTTTCCTACAAGAACACAAAGTGTGTGCCAAGTGGGCAGAATAATAGTGTTTCTCTTCCTCGGCAAGTGAACAATTCACCCTGTCATAACAATCCCCTCCACTTTAAAGGGTTTCCTTGGTATTAAAGTAGCTTGTCACTTAATCTTTGGGGCACCTTACTTAGTTATTTTAAATGTATCTGCTTTGCTATTTTCATTTCCTTCTACTGTATTTATGTAGACATTTTCCTTTTTGGTTTTCTGCGTAGAGGTTATCACAAATGCTCATCTGTCCATTTTAATGTACCGTGCCTCTTCTCAAAAGGACATGGTGTCCCTTCTACCACCAGTGTCATCTATTCAACCAATGTTAATGTCAAGCCTGCAATGCCTAATCTAGAATCCTTTCAGACAGTGTGCAAAAGCCATTATGAACCAAGCAGAATTCCGTGGACCCTTCATAATCCTGAAGCCTGGTGATACAGACATGAACAGTGTTATGTGGTTTAAAAGCTAGTGGATAGCCGATGTTCCCAGATGTTCCCCCTTAATTGAGTACAGCCCTGAAGATTCTAATCATGAACGTTTCTCTCCAGCATATGAAAATTAGAGTATAAAGCTATATTTTTTTGAAAAAAAAATACCTTGAGAAAAGAAAAGCATATCTATCGATACTAGAGCCTATCTAACCTGGAGTCTAACGAATTCTCCAAGAATAGCGTAGTCCAAGGAAAGGGTATAGTTATTCTGCTTTAGAAAGTTCGGTGCATGTCAGGAGGAGTCCAGTCAGCTGGATAGATCTTGCTGTCATTTTGAGGGAGAAGAATAGGAAAAATAGAAGCAGTCATTCTCACAAAAATAAACATCATCACTGAAGGAGATTGTAAATCACTAGTGCTCAAATAACATAAGGAATTACTGTCAGCACAATGAAGTCTATAGCATCAATGCTGAATAACAGCATATGAAGTGTGGGGAAATCACGTATTTGTTAAGGCAGTAGTCATCCAGTATCCATTGTACAGTTTTGGAAACCAGCACAATTTTTGGTACACTGGTGATATCTTCCAGGTAAGTCATAAATGAAGACAAAAACACAAAACAATACTGCTTACTGCTGAGCTTCTAATTCATGCCAGACATTGTTCTATGTACATATATGCTTTGTTTCATAAGTAAACACCCTGTGACATAGGCATCATTATCTGCTATCTTAAAATATGCAGCACTGAGAGCTAAATAACATGCTCAAGGTTCAGTAAGTTGGGGTGAGCGCTTGAATCCAGACACTTTGGCTTCAGAGCCTGAGCACTTAATGACGATGTTCTACTACCTTAAGTGTAATATAACCACCAAGTAATTCTAAAACACAGAAGCAACAATTGTATGATTTAAAAAATGTTCTATCCTTGCAGAACACACCAGGTTTAACACACCTTGATCAAATCTTCATCAGCTCTGTGCTGAACACAAAATATTCTTACTCTCTCTTCCTTTTAAGACTCCCCTGATAAAATTCCTGTATTCAGATGCATCATTTCCCTTCTTCCATGCTTTAGTCTAAAATTAACATTTTAACAATTGCATTCCTTCTTGTACATCATTGACTGAAGAATGTATAATACGGAGCAGCAAGGGGCAGAACTCTGGTCCTCTGTACCTCAGCTTCCCTACTTAAAAAAAAAATATGTTGTTTTAAGGATGAAGAAATAAAATTGAGAAGACAGCAAAGCACAGTTCCTGATGCACATTGGTACTTAACAGATTAGACAACATAATCCCACTGCTGTTATGAATTTCTACCTCAAATCTGGTTCTGGCTGTACCAGCAGTCACAGAACAAGCTCCGTGTCCCATGTCCCTCACATATACATAGTACAGTCACAATGGAATCTCATTGCTTTTGTTCCTTATTAGTTGATCTCCACTAGGAAGCCCATCTTTTGACCCTTTCTAGGCCGTGCTCTTCATATCTTTCCTCCTGCACACACTCTCCTCCCATTGATGTCCTTGTCCAAGAATCCTCCATGACAGGCACTCGCCAGTGACTTGCCATGTGCTAGTCACCCTTCGAGGTCCATCACAGCCGTGGCTGCTTGCTGCCTTTTTCAGTCTTCATCACATTAGCAGTGATTATCTTTTCATTCAACTACAACAACCAGAATATCAAGAGTTTAAGTGACTTACCAATGATATATTTCTACTGAGCGGCAGAAAAGAGAATGTTATGTTTTCCTACTGCCACTCTAAATGGGGTTACCAATTTAATTCTGTAAGGAGAGTATGTAGGGCCGGCAAGATAGCTCAGTGGTCTAAAGTGCCTGCTTAGGTAAGCTTAAGCACACAGAGGGTGGTGGTTCAATTCCCAACACCACATTCCATGCAGGCTCTGCCCCCTAGGTGGGTAGAGCCAGTGCTGCCAAAAAAAGAACAGATAGTATTAGTGTTTTTCATGTGAAGTACTTCCTGAAAACTGAGCTATTTATAATTATACATATCTTTTCTTACTGCAAAATAAGTTTATCATCAGGTTCATACTAAGATTGGCATTATTTCCATCTAGAAACGTTTTAAAGTTGTAATATTTATGGTCCTGAGACTCATTTGTATTAAAATCTCTTTTATTAATGAAATATATGTCTGGAAAATTCATTGTTTAGAGCTACAGACTAATAGAATTTGAGAGCTAACTCTTACCTAGAATAGGTACCCAAGTCTGGGTCTTTGAAGGCAATGATTTTCTTTTTTTTCTTAAGCAATATCTGTATAACCAATATTTATGACTAATTGTGAAAGTTTCTTTAAGATACAGAACTAACACTTTCTTAGACGTGGTATGTGCTACTTAGCACTTTTTAGAGATGACACAAATACATTCCAAATTTTAAAATCTCATCTTATAAATGTTAAGGATAAAAATTATAATTCATATACATAAAACTCAAAATTTTCAAATCTAATCTCTGACTTTATTTTATTTTATTTATTTTTTTTTGGGGGGGGGGGTACCGGGATTCAAACTCACGACCTTGCACTTGCCCAGCAGGCACTTGTGCCTCGGAGCTATCTCCCCAGCCCCTAATCTCTGACTTTAATTGCTAAAATCATTATACAGAGAAGATTCCTTCCCTTGTGAAAAATCCCAAAGATGCATAGGTGAAGGCTTTGCATTCATGTAATGATCTGCTTTATCTTTCTTTCTTTCTTTCCAAACATCTAATACACATGTTATATTCACTGACAGCCACTAAGTTCTACACCTGGGATCTTAGCCTAGAGTCCTTATTTTGCCTTACCTCATGAGAAATTTCCAGGTTTAAAGAGATAAAACAATAATAAATAAAGCTAATCTTAACTTTACATACAATGCATAGAAGTAAAACTGGTATCCCACAAATACTGAGAATTAACTAAATATTGGCTAACTGCTAGACGCATGACCCTAAGAAACCAGGAATATTTGCCTGGCTCATCTTGCTTAGCGTCTTGTGTGCTTTTGATTGTGTGTGTGTCCACCTATGGGTTAGTATATGTAAAACCCAGCATAAAGGTGCAAAACGTGTCTTTAATTTGAATACTAAGGTATTCCAGGCAATAATACCTATAATGTAACACTAAAAGTGGCATCTAAAGTGATGGGGCCCAACAGGATGGCTCAGAGGTCTAAAGCACCTGATTAGGAAAGCTTAGGCGGCTGCAGGGACCACGGTTCGATCCCCAGCACCACATGCTGTGCCAGCCCTGCCCTCAGGACAGGCTGAGCCAGCCATAAAAATAAATAAATAAATAAAAGTTCTGAAACAAGAAAATAAAAAACAAAATAAAATAAAAAATTCTAAAAAAAAAAAAAGATAAAATATTGTGATTGTACCCTAAATTAATATAATGGCCTGATACTCCTTTGTATCTTTGGCCTACTGCTTTTATGTAGATACAGATTTAATAAATAACTTGCTTCATACCTATTGACTATTTGCTTAAACAGTCCAGAAGTGAACAAAAGTTCTCTAGAATGATGAGGCATGTTCTCTAAGACACTGTGTATTTACCCAGTTCAAAGACAGATACTGGTGCGCAGTGGAGGGAGATGGGCTATCCATACACCTATGTTACGTTCTTGACTTGCTATCTTTTGTTCATTACTTGCTCCTTATTTTCCCAGAAGAGGTTTTAAATATTACTTTTATTTTATTTTGAAGAGAATAAGAAATAATTTTTAAAAGTTGAAAACAATACAGAATTTCAAAAAACGAGATAATGGGAATTCCACAGTAGTTGCTATATTGCGTACCATTGTCTTCAAAGTAGTTGTTCAGGTTACTAGATATAAGCATGTGAAATCGGCCGAAGAGTAAAGGTTAACCCCCAGAAAGAACAGCTGTCATCAAGAAATCAACCAATGGCAAATGCTAGAGAGGCTGAGGGGACAAGGGAAGCCTTCTCCACTGCAGGTGGGATTGCAGGCTGGTACTTTCAGTAAGTACGAGTTTAGAAACTGTGTTATCACAAGATTGGGTAGAATAAAATTTTCTTATCAAGTTCTAAGAATTATAATGGGTTTTTTTTT